>BQNB010121865.1:0-20384 GCA_026074375.1 Tanacetum coccineum
TAAAATTCTTAACAAAAATATCTTTGTTGTACCCATTATAGGGGCCCGCATGAGACTTTTGAATGTCAACAAGTGATCTTCTACGAACCTTGTTGTGAAAATTGCGGAGGTCCTCACGAGACTTTTCAATGTGATCAATTTATTTTCAATGAGCCCTATTGTGAAAACTGCGGGGGACCTCATATGAGTTTTCAATGTCAACTGATGAATCAAAATTATTACGAACCTAATCCGTGCTATGATTTTAATTCTTTCGGTTTTGACCAAGTTCAACCCCCGCAGTATCCTGTCATTTATCATCCTTCTTATGAAACTTACCAATGTCAACCAATGAATGAAGATTATTATCACGAGCAAATCTTGCTATGATCCTAATTCTTTTAGTCTTGACCAATTTCTTCCTCAACCGCTTCCCGTCATTGATCCTACTTCTCTTGAAAAGGGTATGGAAGAATTACGAATTGCTTTTTAAGCTTGGAGTGATAATATTCAACAAAAGAAGGAGGAAGAAGAAAAGCAAATTGCGGAAGAGAAAGCTTCTAAAGATCGATATTGGAAGATTCCCATTTGCTACGATGATGACAAGGACTATACCATTGCAATCACTCCCGTTTCATCAACTGAGGAGCCCGTTAACTCTCTAAGTATGGGGGACAAGCATCTTGACACTATTCCGGCAACGGAATCGGACGAAGTAATAAAGTCTAGTGTTGAGGACCTTGTCCCAATCCCAAGTGTGTCCGAGGGTATTCCTGACAGTGTGTGTGATATGCCTCTTTTTAACAATCCTACCCCTCTTAAAGTTTTTAAAGAACATTCTGAGACTATCATCGATTCCAACAATGATTATTCTTCGAGTGAATACGATTCTTATGAGAACATCGATTATGTCGATGCATCACCTCCCGATGCTGAGATCGTCAGCTTAGAGGTGGTGGAGATTGTTATCCCGGAAGTTGGAGGGATTGATGATGATATTCTTCTAACAATCAAAGACGATATCCTTCGTGAAAAATTGTTGAATGTCAATCTTCTTATAGCTAACATCGAAGCATTAAAAGATAATCCTACTCCATCTTCCGATGTTATGACCAAGTCTTCCTCCACATTTCCTAACTCTTTCTTGGAGGAGACTAACACCTTTGATAATTCTTTAACCGAATCGGAAACTTTCTGCTTTGATTTGGAAGAGAATAGTAGTGGCAGTACCACTACTCTTTCTGATTATTCTCTTCCGGATTATGAAGTTTTCTATCTCGATGAGGATCGTATTGAAGAGAAGAGTAATGGCAGTACCACTACTCATGCTGATTTTTCTCAATATCATTCATTCATCTTTGATCTTTCGATCGATTCGTTTCCTCCTACCGATAGGAGTGATTTATATCATGAGGAGTTCGCCGGTGAACTCGCTCACATCATATCTCCACCAGATATGATTGTTTCTACTTTAAGAATGAGCCCGAGCTGGGCGATTTCATTATGGATGTGGTGGGGGATATTTTTCCAACAAGAAAACTAAGAGTTCATGTGCCTAATGTTTTGGCCACCCATCCCACACTTAACCTAGATCTAGATTTCATACTTTCTAGTGAATCTCTCTTCGCCTATGTTGTATAGATCTTTCTTCCTTTTCTCACATTTCCCATTACTCTACCATATCTTCTCTCCTGTGGGAATGAAGATACTATATTTGACCCCGACATCTCCATTTATCATTCTTTTATACCGGGTGTATCTCATCGGAGTGGAACTTTCATGAAATTCAGTGTTTATCTAAACCACTTGAATGAAAGTTCGATGGAGATTTTATTTTCCACTTGCTCCCCTATGGACCAATGAATTCGGGGTTGAGTCAAGTTCATGACTCGATTTACAAAAACATGCATTTCTATCTTCTTATCTATTTTCTAACAATTGATGTAAGGAGGCTTGCCTCTTTCTTGTCTCGTGTTTCGTGTTTTATGATTTTTATTGTCCAGGATTGCCCGGATTTTGAAGACTCTC
This sequence comes from Tanacetum coccineum, assembly GCA_026074375.1. Lineage (NCBI taxonomy): Eukaryota > Viridiplantae > Streptophyta > Magnoliopsida > Asterales > Asteraceae > Tanacetum > Tanacetum coccineum. The sequence goes on from BQNB010121865.1 coordinate 2,008, forward strand.
GTGTTCATGGTTTTGTCCATTCATACATTCGAGTTTCAAATCCTCAGCTTCATTTAGGGAATCTGATATCCTAAAATCTTATCGACTAACATTTATCTTTAGCATACTTAATAAACGGCTTTAGATTTGCGTAAGAGAACCCTTAATACTTGAATTATGTCTTGAAATTAGTATGAGGGTGACAGTTTCACATTGAGGACAATGTGTAGTTTTAGTATGGGGGGAATCTATCGATTTGATTGTGCCTGCAGCCGTTATTTTCACGTAATCCCGTTTTTACCACCAAAATTTCAAAAAAATGAAAATTTTTAAAAATTCTCAAAAATAAAATAAGTGTTTTGTCATAATTTTGACTTTCCTGCTGGGTAGAATAAGAATAAATTTTGACTCGATCGAGCGTGTTGAGCTCTAGCTTGTTCCTTAACTTTTAGACTAAGCGTTCGCGGAAATTCGCGAAGAACGGAAAATGATAGAGTTAAGTATGAGTTGGATGCTAAACAAGGATTATTTGGAAATCTTAAGAGCTCATGTATGTAATTTGTGGCTTTTTCTCCCATAAGCTCTTAACCGGACTAATAATACGTGCTACTTTTGGAGATTAAACTTAAATCAACAATTTTTATGTAGTAATAGCAAAAATTTTAGTCTTAGTTCAAATTTATACTTGAATTTTTCAAAAAGAAGTCTTCTCTATATCGTATAAAAATAATAATAATAATAAATAAAAATTGATGAAAAATGAAAAAAATATAATAAATATAAACTGTGGGCTGATAAAAGTTTACTACCTCTTGCCGGCTCACAACCGATGTGGTAGTCTTCTAAAGAAAGCCCATAGTAAGAATAAAAAATCCGAGACTGATAAAAGTTTGTTGCATCTTGCCGGCTCACAACCGATGTTGCAGCCTTCTAAAAGGTCGAGGGTTACAATTGCATAAATAATATGTTTAAAATTAAGTTTGAATTAATAAATAGATCTCTTTTTGTTAAATTTAAATATGCTTTTGAACTTTAACTATTTCATTTTAAGTTTTTAAGCTATGTGTGCATGGGAAACCTAAGAGTTTTTTGAAACCTAAGGTCCGTGAGTCCCGATACTAGTCTCTGTGGGGTGTCAAAAGCCTGGTCACTTAGCCGCAAGCTTGGGATGTGCCGAGACGAAATTCGCTACATGGGATGATCTCGCCTTTAAACTCATTATTCTCGGGTGAAACATGAAGCATAGAATTTTGCAAAAACGTTGATCCACGGTTGAAATTCAAAATAGCACATTCACCTAAGATATAATAATTGTTAGGAGTAAAAAGTTCACAAATTGCAAATATGAGTAGTGTTAGCATCTTACGGAGATTTACTGGTGAATTTGTTATTAAGTTAGTTTGGAGCGAGTGAAAAGTCAAGAACGATGAATTTAGCCTTGTTGGGGGCATTCTCGGATCGAAATGCATTTTGTTCTATGATCCCTAACGGTTACGAAAATAACGAAAGTTAAATTAGTTAGTTGCTAAAATTAAAAAAAAATGAGAAAAAAGAAAAACAAAAATATTTGTAGTAATAAGCGTATATATTCAATAATGGTAAAAATGGGATTCTCTAAATACTCTTGATTCTTTATTCACTCTCGTTAACACTTGCTACTTTTTGAGGTAATTACGTCAACGGGGGATCGAGAGATTCTTATTTTTCTAAGTGCTTGCTTATAGCATTGCGTAAGGACACGACAATACTTTAGTATGGGAGAATTTGGTATTTATATTTTATACATACTTTTTACCTTGAAAAACGAACCCAAAAGACCAAAAACATAATAAAAATGGCAAATATATGCTTGTTTTTGTGTTTGTGTATGTGCAGGTGCGGATATTAAAGAAATGGACAAAACAAAGGCAAAGCAGACAAAACCGAGCACGGGTATGAAAAGAGCGCAAGAATACGAGTCCAGCAGTGCCCTCGGATATTATTGGGCCGACCCGTAACCCATTTTATGGGTCGGACCAGCCCAAGCCCAACTTAAGCCCATCAATTATCAAAGGCCAAAATTTTAATCTGAATAATTTTGAGGATGACGTCAGCTGACGTCGGATCACATGCAAGTAAATTAAATCAGACCCCTACACGTGACCATCCACTATCTCCCTTTTCAGCGAATGAAGATCCGACACGTGTGCCTTCTATTTTATAATATCTGATTCAATAAAGCGGATACGAGTAATATGCATGCAATTGGTTGAAACACATCATAATGTCCACGTGTCGTTTATTAATTGATGGATCGGGCATGCAGGTACTAGGTGGCAAAATCAATGCAAATGATTGGCTATATTATGAGGCAATGACGAGCTCAATAAGGAGAGAGATTTTTCATTATCACCCCCTCTCCTAGCTATTTATATAATCCGCTCCCCTCATTTTATGAGAGGGGAGGCTTTTAGTTTTTCTTAGTTTAGCTTTTAAGTTTTAGCTTATTTTCATTTTAGATTAGCTTAATTTCTGGCTTATTGTAACTCGTTTTTTTCTTCAGCTTATTGAGATATTGTACCAAGTATGTTTTGAGCTTAATGGAAATCATGGTTTGCTTATTATTTTTGCTTATTTGTTAATTTACTCACTTCGCATATGTGTTTATCCATTAAGCTACTTTCGTTAGCTTATTTGCTCAGCTTAATCTTTCAAATCTACTTAAAAGCTTGTAGATCTAATCCTATAAGCTCACACAAGCTTATTTGATTCCATCTCATAGTTTTTAAGCACTTTTTGAAATAATAAGCTCAAATAAGTTCGATCTAGCTTATTGATATGCTTGTTTCATTTTTTTGAATAGAAGCTCATTTTTTTTTTTTTTAATAACTTCTGAATAGCTTATTCAAATTTATGAGAGTTTTAATTGTGTAGATCAAGTTTTCGTTAGCTTATTCGCTTAATTGTGTTGAGATTTAAATAGTTTTGGTGCTTTTAGCTTAGTCAAAGGTCTGGATTCGAATTTCCTAGCTATTTTATGCTTATGTCGTTTGCTTATTGGGTTTAGATAGTAGTAGCCTATTAGTTTTGTTTGATCGTATTTGATTTTAGTTAAGTTTGCTTATTTTGTTTTTGCTTAATCCGTTTAATCTAGCTAGTCTCATTTCGGAGCTTATTTTACTAAGTTGATTCGAATAGAGGTTCGTAGCTTATTCAGAATATTAGCTTATTTCATGTGTGCTTATTCGCTTGAGCTTTATCTTGCTATTTAAAATTAGATGCAATTTGTTGACTTGCTTCTTTGGGCTATGTTTGTTACTGGTTTGTTTGATTTACTTGGGCCCTAACTAGAAATTTGGCCACATTAATCTTTTGGGACTCGTTTGGATTTATGGTTAGTAGTCAGACTTAAATTCATTTGGGCCATGCTCGTTTGTGAAATAGAATAGAAAGTTAGAATGTTTAAAAGTAATATAAAATTATGTTTATGCTTTGTTTTGTGTTTCGATTTTGGTACCGGTCAACTCATGAGGCGTGGAGCTTACTGGTTTAATAAGCTAGATAGAATTTAAATATTTTATTTAGCTTATTAAATCGGGGGGTTATCGTTACTTGCGGATCTTCAATTCGGTTCCATTTTCTAATCCTTTTTCAATTAATTAGTGTAGATTTATTTTATCGTTTTATAATATGTTTGCCTATTTGAATTTTGCCATGCTTAGTGTAGACTTATTTTTATCTTTTGATGTTATAATGTTTGCCATATTTAGTTGATTTATTTGCTCATTTAGTGTTTAGAAATTAGTGCGGATTTAAAATATGATTAGAGATTATTAATTTGCGACATTTATTTAGATTAAAGTTTTTAAAAATTAAAAAAATAAAAAAGTAAATAGATAAATAAAAAAAATATATAATAATAAAAAAATATAATTTCTTTTCATGTAGGATTTATTTTTAGAAGTTTGCAATTTCAAAATTGAATTTATTATACTTGCTTATTTGTCTCGTTTTAAATACTCATTTTTGTTTAATGTTTTACATGTTTAATTGTTTTTATTGCTTTGCTCGTTTTTATGCTTTTATTTATTTTATCGATATGTCAAGTAGGATTTAGGAACCCAAATCAAAATCATTTTTAACCATTCAAAACGCGCGATCACGGACTTAACCGATTTTCAATTCACACTTCGTCGAGGGAAAACGACCCGGGAGGTTTTTGAGACAACTTTGGTTAAAAGTTTGTTTCTTAAATCCGACGGAAAATACTTACTATACTATTATTTGATATAATCCTTATATACTATACTATATATATCCACGGAATAGAACGTATTCGCAGCGTATGAAATTTTTGCGCCGTTGCCGGGAATGTGTATACGATTATCGTGTTTCATTCGATGATTAGTGTTTTTGAAGAAACCTTCCTCTGAAGTTATTTTCGTGTGTGAATATTTTACCTTTTCATTTTCCTTTATTTTAATATAAAAAATAACCAATTTGTTAATCGTATTACGGCTCACCTTTAGATTACGTGCTATTAGGAAAGTTTAAGGCGGGTTTGATCAACATCACCCAAAAGGAGAAGGGTTATTCTAAATAGCGCCTCGCGCTTACCAACTCCTCTGCTTTCTTGTACGTATTTTTAAATAGCTACTGTGCACGTTTAATTTTCGGTTACCAAAAATATTTTTTATTTTAATTCCTTTTCTTATGAATTATTTTCAAAAGCCCAAAAATATTCTCTGTTACCTCTTATACATTTAATTCTTTCTTCTTACCCTCTTAATTGTTTAATTCTGATGGCGTCATTCGACTATCGTTACGCGATTAAAGAATGCTCGTCTTGTGTAGCTTTGTACACTAGAAACTGTGGTTGTTCAAAAGGGAGTCTTGAAGACAAGATTCTTGTTCCCGTACCTGACTCGTCTCAACGACCCCTTATTTTTGAAAAAAATTGTCTCAATTGTGGAGACCCGGTTCATGGTCTATATTGTCGACAATGTGCTCTAATACGAAAGACATTAGAGGAAGTTTTTCAAGATTTCCAAGATACTTCCGAGTCATCCGATGACGATACTAACTTTGTTAATAAAAATCAAGAGCCATTCATTGTAATCAAGGCGCCGGGGCGGCGGTAAAGACTTCCTCCCCAAAGTCCCCCACAATGATCAAACTGTGTTACGGGTGTGGTGATTCGTTTGACGATATCTTTTGTGAACGATGTACTTGCGAGTCTTGTGGGAAAGGTGCTCATATTGGCTATAGATGCCCTCCGAAAGTTCCGGTTATCTCTAAACCGGGACCATGCAACAATCAAACCGTTAATGAGCTCCCACAGACTTTGCCAAGTGTTCACCCGACATCCTATTCCGGAGATGAGAATTAATTCACTTATGATTCCAAACCTAATTTTGTTGATTCTCTTAACGTTTTCAACCCACCTCCGCAACCCTCGACGTATTCTTATGAGATTTGTAGGAACGATGCTTATTATGGTTACGATTGTTCACCTCAAGTTTCGTTTATCTATATTCTGGAACTGTGTTACGATCAAGACTTTAATATCCCATAAAATTCTTAACAAAAATATCTTTGTTGTACCCATTGTGGGGGCCCGCATGAGACTTTTGAATGTCAACAAGTGATCTGCTACGAACCTTGTTGTGAAAATTGCGGAGGTCCTCACGAGACTTTTCAATTGAAATCAATTATTTTTACAATGAGCCCCTATTGAAAACTGCGGGGGACCTCATATGAGTTTTCAATGTCAACCGATGAATCAAAATTATAACGAACCTAATCCGTGCTATGATTTTAATTCTTTCGGTTTTGACCAAGTTCAACCCCCGCAGTATCCCGTCATTTATCATCCTTCTCTTGAAACTTACCAATGTCAACCAATGAATGAAGATTATTATCACGAGCAAATCTTTCTATGATCCTAATTCTTTTAGTTTTGACTGATTTCTTCCCCAACCGCTTCCCGTCATTGATCCTACTCCTCTTGAAAAGGGTATGGAAGAATTACGAATTGCTTTTTAAGCTTGGAGTGATAATATTCAACAAAAGAAGGAGGAAGAAGAAAATCGAATTACGGAAGAGCAAGCTTCTAAAGATCAATATTGGAAGATTCCCATTTGCTACGATGATGACGAGGACTATACCATTGCAATCACTCCCGTTTCATCAACTGAGGAGCCCGTTAACTCTCTAAGTATGGGGGACGAGCATTTTGACACTATTCCGGCAACGGAATCAGACGAAGTAATAAAGTCTAGTGTTGAGGACCTTGTCCCGATCCTAAGTGAGTCCGAGGGTATTCCTGACAGTGTGTGTGATATGCCTCTTTGTAACAATCCTACCCCTCTTGAAGTTTTTAAAGAACATTATGAGACTATCATCGATTCCAACAATGATTATTCTTCGAGTGATGACGATTCTTATGAGAACATCGATTATGTCGATGCATCACCTCCCGATGCTGAGATCGTCAGCTTAGAGGTGGTGGAGATTGTTATCCCGGAAGTTGGAGGGATTGATGATGATATTCTTCTAACAATCAAAGACGATATCCTTCGTGAAAAATTATTGAATGTCAATCTTCTTATTGCTAACATCGAAGCATTAAAAGATAATCCCACTCCATCTTCCGATGTTATGACCAAGTCTTCCTCCACATTTCCTAACTCTTTCTTGGAGGAGACTAACACCTTTGATAATTCTTTAACCGAATCTGAAACTTTCTGCTTTGATTTGGAAGAGAATAGTAGTGGCAGTACCACTACTCTTTCTGATTATTCTCTTCCGGATTATGAAGCTTTCTATCTCGATGACGATCATATTGAAGAGAAGAGTAGTGGCAGTACCACTACTCATGCTGATTTTTCTCAATATGATTCATTTATCTTTGATCTTTCGATCGATTCATTTCCTCCTGCCGATAGGAGTGATTTATATCATGAGGAGTTCACCGGTGAACTCGCTCACATCATATCTCCACCAGATATGATTATTTCTACTTTAAGAATGAGCCCGAGCTGGGCGATTTCATTATGGATGTGGTGGGGGATATTTTTCTAGCAAGAGAACTAAGAGTTCATGTGCCTAATGTTTTGCCCACCCATCCCACACTTAACCTGGATCTAGATTTCATACTTTCTAGTGAATCTCTCTTCGCCTATGTTGTATGGATCTTTCTTCCTTTTCTCACATGTCCCGTTACTCTACCATATCTTCTCTCTTGTGGGAATGAAGATACTATATTTGACCCCGGCATCTCCATTTATCATTCTTTTACACCGGGTGTATCTCATCAGAGTGGAACTTTCATGAAATTCAGTGTTTATCTATACCACTTGAATGAAAGTCCGATGGAGATTTTATTTTCCACTTGCTCCTCCATGGACCAATGAATTCAGGGTTGAGTCAAGTTCGTGACTCGGTTTACAAAAACAAGCATTTCTATCTTCTTATCTATTTTCTAACAATTGATGTGAGGAGGCTTGCCTCTTTCTTGTCTCGTGTTTCGTGTTTTGTGATTTTTATTGTCCAAGATTGCCCGGATTTTGAAGACTCTCGTGTTCATGGTTTAGTCCATTCATACATTCTAGTTTCAAAACCTCAGCTTCATTTAGGGAATCTGATATCCTAAAATCTTATCGACTAACGTTTATCTTTAGCATACTTAATAAACGGCTTTAGTTTTGCGTAAGAGAACCCTTAATACTTTAATTATGCCTTGAAATTAGTATGAGGGTGACAAAGATTTTTTTTTTGTTTTTTTCACATTGAGGACAATGTGAAGTTTTTTAGTAGGGGAATCTATCGAATTGATTTTTAGTGCCTACAAGCCGTTTATTTTCACGTAATCCCGTTTTTACCACCAAAATTTCAAAAAAATGGGAAAATTTTTAAAAATTCACTCAAAAATAAAAATAAGTGTTTTTAGTCATAATTTGACTTTCCTTTTTTCCTGCTGGGTAGAATAAGAATAAATTTTGACTCGATCGAGCGTGTTGAGCTCTAGCTTGTTCCTTAACTTTTAGACTAAGCGTTCGCGAAAATTCGCGAAGAACGAAAAATGATAGAGTTAAGTATGAGTTGGATGCTAAACATAGGATTATTTGGAATCTAATAAGAGCTCATGTATGAATTTTGTGGCATTTTCTTTTCTCTATAATAAGCCTACCGGACTAATAATACGAGCTACTTTTGGAGATTAAACTTAAATCAACAATTTTTATGTAGTAATAGCAAAAATTTTAGTCTTGGTTCAAATTTATATTTGAATTTTTCAAAAAGAAGTCTTCTCTATATTGTATAAAAAATAATAATAATAATAAATGAAAATTAATGAAAAATGAAAAAAATATAATAAATATAAACTGTGGGCTGATAAAAGTTTACTATACAACTTGCCGGCTCACACCGTTGTAGGGTAGTCTTTCTTCACAAAGAAAGCCCATAGTAAAGAATAAAAAAAATCCGAGACTGATAAAAGTTTTGTTGCATCTCGGCTCACAAACATTGATGCAGCCTTCTAAAAGGTCGAGGTTACAATTGCATAAAACATATTTTAAAATAAAGTTTAAAATTAAGTTTGAATTAAAAAATAATCTCTTTTTGTTAAATTTAAGTATAGCATTTGAACTTAAAACTATTTCATTTTAAGTTCTTAAAGCTATTGTGCATGGGTAAACCGTAAGAGTTTTAATTGAAACCTAAGCCGTGGAGTCCCGATACTAGTCTCTGTGGGGTTCAAAAGCCTGTCCACATAGCCCAAGCTTGGGAATGTGCCGAGACGAAATTCGCTACATAATGGGCATACTCGCCTTTAAACCATTATTCTCGGGTGAAAATGAAGCATAGAATTTTGCAAAACGTTGATCCATCGTTTGAAATTCAAAATATCACATTCCACACAAGATATAATAATTGTTAGGAGTAAAAAGTTCACAAATTGCAAATATGAGTAGTGTTAGCATCTTAACTGATATTTAACTGTGATTTCGTTTTAAGCTTAGTTTGGAGCGAGTGAAAAGTCAAGAACGATGAATTTAGCCTTGTTGGGGGCATTCTCGGATCAAAATGCATTTTGTTCTATGATCCCTAACGGTTATGAAAATAACGAAAGTTAAATTAGTTAGTTGCTAAAATTAAAAAAAATGAGAAAAGAGAAAAACAAAAAATATTTGTAGTAATAAGCGTATATCTTCAATAATGGTAAAAATGGGGCTTCTCTAAAACTCTTGATTCTTTAATTCACCTCGATTAACACTTAGCTACTTTTTGAGGTAATTAGTCAAGGGGGATCGAGATTCTTAGTTTTCTAAGTGCTTACTTATAGCATTGCGTGAGGACACGGCAATACCTTAGTATGGGGGAATTTGGTATTTGCTATTTTATATATACCTTTTACCTTGAAAAACGAACCCAAAAGACCAAAAACATAATAAAAATGGCAAATATATGCTTGTTTTTGTGTTTGTGTATGTGCATGTGCGGATATTAAAGAAATGGACAAAACAAAGGCAAAGCAAACAAAACCGAGCACGGGTATGAAAAGAGCACAAGAATACGAGTCCAGTAGTGCCCTCGAATATTATTGGGCCGGCCCAGCCCGTAACCCATTTTATGGGCCGGACCAGCCCAAGCCCAACTTAAGTCCATCAATTATCAAAGGCCAAAATTTTAATCTGAATAATTTTGAGGATGACGTCAGCTGACGTCGGATCACATGCAAGTAAATTAAATCAGACACCTACACGTGACCATCCACTATCTCCCTTTTCAGCGAATGAAGATCCGACACGTGTGCCTTCTATTTTATAATATTTGATTCAATAAAGCAGATACGAGTAATATGCATGCAATTGGTTGAAACAAATCATAATGTCCACGTGTCGTTTATTAATTGATGGATCGGGCATGCAGGTACTAGGTGGCAAAATCAATGCAAATGATTGGCTATATTATGAGGCAATGACGAGCTCAATAAGGAGAGAGATTTTTCATTATCACCCCCTCTCCTAGCTATTTATATAATCCGCTCCCCTCATTTTATGAGAGGGGAGGCTTTTAGTTTTTCTTAGTTTAGCTTTTAAGTTTTAGCTTATTTTCATTTTAGATAGCTTAATTTCTGGCTTATTGTAACTTGTTTTTTTTAGCTTATTGAAATATTGTACCAAGTATGTTTTGAGCTTAATGGAAATCATGGTTTGCTTATTATTTTTGCTTATTTGTTAATTTACTCACTTCGCATATGTGTTTATCCATTAAGCTATTTTCGTTAGCTTATTTGCTCAGCTTAATCTTTCAAATCTACTTAAAAGCTTGTAGATCTAATCCTATAAGCTCACACAAGCTTATTTGATTCCATCTCATAGTTTTTAAGCACTTTTTAAAATAATAAGCTCGGATATAGCAGACTATTGTGCTTATATTGTCTTTGTTTTGTTAGAAGCTCTCATTTTCTGTTAAGATTAATTTTTAAATAGTTTATTTGGTTTAGAATGAGCTTAAATTGCTAGATCGAACTTTTGTGAACTAATTTGCATATTCGAATCAACGTGTTTGAAGTAGATAATTGCCTTTTAGCTTTTTCCAAGTCCTTGTTGCTAGATCTAGTATTGCTTATTCAAACAAGAATGAATGCTTATTTGGTTAGCGTTTTGGCTCATTTAGTTGTCGATCTATTTATAGCTTATTTTCTTTTAGCATATAAACGTTGATTTTTTGCTTATCCTAGTTCTCATTTCATTTGGTGAATCTTTCTCTCGTTTAGGTCTAAAATGTCACTAATCATATTTTGGAAATAACTAATTCGTATGCACTTATTCGAACCTCATCTTAATTGATAAATTATTTTCCATTTAGCTTCTTATTTGCATTCGGTTTGTAAGAATTAATTTGGGCTGCGTTTGATTCTTTGGGCTATGTTTGTTACTGGTTTGTTTGATTTACTTGGGCCCTAGCTAGAAATTTGGCCACGTTAATATTTTGGGACTCGTTTGGAGTTATGGTTAGTAGTCAGACTGAAATTCATTTGGGCCATGCTCGTTTGTTAAATAGAATAGAAAGTTGGAATGTTTAAAAGTAATATAAAATTGTGTTTATGCTTTGTTTTGTTTAAAAGTAGTTAGACTTAATTTTTTTACTGGTCAACTCATGAGGCGTGGAGCTTACGAGTTTAATAAGCTAGATAGAATTTAAATATTTTATTTAGCTTATTAACAATTTGGGGTTATCTGTTTACCTTGCTGAAAATCTTCAATTCGGTTTTCCATTTTCTCTAATTCCTTTTTTCAATTAATTAGTGTAGATTTATTTTATCGTGTTTTACAAATTGGACGTAAGTGTACATTTTATCATGATTACGTGTTTGCCTAAGTAGCGATAACCCTTTGAGCCCATTATCATGAACTGTCAATTACTTTGTGTGAGCGCGAATGTTATAAATAGATCTATTTGGGGTTGACATCCCCATCCGGGTGAGTAGCTCTCACTGGTGTCACGGAGTGAACCAACGGATGTATACCATGTCGGATACGGATGTTGCGGGTTAGAACATCATCACGGGCAATGTGGCAATATTTATATTGCATTCATACATGTCGAGCTTCGGTGTCATGAGCTTAGGGAAACGTAATTACATTTGTGATGTTTGCATATGTTGCATTATCATACACTTGAAAATCTTACGGTCCAACATTTCATTTACATAAACCTATGAATTCACCAACTTTATGTTGACGTTTTAAGCATGTTTTTCTCAGGTCAATGAGGCACGAGGTGCTAAGGATACATTGGGATAGTCTTTTGGGAGTCATGCATTAAAGATTTGGAGTCATTACATGATGGGATATTGTTATGATCTAAAATCTTTGTTATCAAGTGTTGAACAATTTAAGCCGTTGTGCTTTGTATTAAACAATTTCAATAAATCCAATGTATCGTATTTTAAACGACTCTTTTAGAGGTCGTTCTCATATCTTGTGCTATTGATCTATAATGTAACGCTCCCGGATACACATCATTCCGCTGCGACCCAATTTGGGGGTGTTACAGAGTGGTATCAGAGCCAAGGTTATAGAGAACCAGGTCAAATGTTTTTACTTGGACTATAACCATTTTCAAACATTGCATCATACAAAAGGTTTTCACGGGACATACATATACTAGTTGTTTGCATTAGTAATTGTACTAGATGCATACATGACATACACTATTGAGTTGCATTAGTTGGTTATACTAGATGCTTACATGATTCATATATGTATTAATATTATACTACATATATTACTATAAGGGTCTTAATTATATACAAATATATATGCTTGCATTCCTTTACGTATACTCTACAATTATTTATATGAGGGCTATTTATATAAATACTAGAACAATTCTCAAAACATTACGAATAACATAATGGTCTAAAACTCATACTCAACCTCAACACATTATTTAACAACATTTCACTTTTGGAACACGACTTTTGGAATGGAATAAACTTTAAATTAGTACTCTATGATTTTGAAGAATCATGCCTCCTAGAAGAGCTCTAGTTGCTAGAACAACCCCATCTGCTAGAACCGCAAACAATCCTGCTAGAAATGCTAGCGCTACTACTGATGAACCAATAAGTGCTGCTGCCATCAATCAGTTAATTGAAACACGAGTCGCTGAAGTGCTCGCAAATCAAGAACAACTAAGGAACAACAGTGTGACTGGAGATGGTAGCCAAAATTCAAGATCAAGAACTAAAAGACCTACTCTTACTCCTAGAGAGTGTACTTTTAAGGACTTCTTGAACTGTTAACCCCTTACTTTTAAGGGTACTGAAGGAGTTATTGGTCTAACTCAGTGGTTTGAAAAGATGGAATCGGTTTTCCATATCAGTAACTGTACTATTGAGAACCAAGTCAAGTTTGCTACTTGCACTCTTCTTGGTGCTACTTTAACATGGTGGAACTCCCATATCAAGACAGTTGGTCATGATGCCGCTTATGGCATGCCCTGGAAAACTCTCATGAAGATGATGACTGTCAAGTACTGTCCAAGAAGTAAGATCAAAAAGTTGGAGATTGAAATCTAGAACCTGAAGGTAAAGGGAACTGACGTTGTGGGTTATACCCAACGCTTTCAGGAACTAGCATTGATGTGCAGGAGGATGTTTTCTGAGGAATCTGATGAAGTGGAGAAGTATGTCGGCGGACTTCCCCGACATGATTCAAGGTATTGTGATGTCGGCTAGGCCAAAGACAATGCAAGAATCAATCAAGCTAGCAAATGATTTGATGGACCAAAAGGTTCGTGCCTATGCTGAGAGGCAATCTTAAAATAAGAGGAAATTTGATAACAACAACCAAGCTCAACAACAACTTCCCAAGAGGTAGAATGTGGTTCAAGCTTACACCATTGGGTCTAGTGAAAAGAAAGAGTATGCTGGAACTTTTCCGTTGTGCAATAAGTGCAAGTTTCACCACCATGGCCCGTGCACTGTAAAGTGCACTAACTGCAAGAAAGTCGGCCATTTGACAAGGGATTGTTGGAATCCTACTACTGCTAACAATCAAAGGACCATCACTTGCTATGAATGTGGAAATCAAGGGCACTACAAGAGTGATTGGCCAGAGCTAAGGAATCAAAATCATGGAAACCAAGCTGAAGATACTAAAGCACATGAGTGGTGTATGCTTTGGGAGTAGAACAAACTGACCAAGACCCTAACAACATTGAAGATGAGATCGAAGCTCAGGAGGAAGACTTCCTTGCCTCGACTAGTGAACCCTGAGTTGGAACTACCATAGGCTACAATTCTTTAGAAATTTCTGTTGTACTCTTTCAAAATTCCATTGTACCCTTTTTATTTCTGTTGTACTAAACCATTTCAATTATCTATCAAATCTATGTATTGTGAAAGTTTCGTCAAAGTTACTTTGATTCTCTAACTATTTATGCAAACTACTCTCGCAAATATTATGAAATCATAACACTATTTTGACAAAAAATTGTATAGCATTGTTAGCCCTCAAATATACATAGCCTGATCAAGTATGTATAATTCAGGGAAGTACAATGCCATGTTGAGGAGTAGTCACTATAAGACTTTTGTTAAAAATAAAAAAAAATTGTTTTTATTCTCGAAGGACAACCCGCCAACAAGTTCAACCGTCATCAAGGAAATTGAGACCCGTACCAATGTGATTCCACATTATGATAGCAAATTTACTTAGCACGCATTAGGAGGATTAAGACGAGTATTTACACCTCTTCATCAACACTATTCCAGAAGGCAGCTCGAACTAAATTGCGAGACGCAAATCTTTTAACACAGGGAGACTATTACAATTCACATTTTCACGTCTTTTACGTCAATAAACATTCAAATAATTATTTTAAACATTTACGCGTTTACTTTAAATTTTCAACGTTGATTTAAATCGCGTAAACTAAAAATGAGCATTTAACTTAAACGGGCATCAAACAATTAAATTTTTACGTCAAGTAAGTGTTATAAAGTTATTAGGATGATAATTTATAACTTTACGCTTTTTATTTTTATTGGTTACGTAAAACGTTTACGTAACGCGATAAAACTACACTTTTGCATGCATGGCAAACCATAAACCCACCTACACTTCAACAAATACCCACTAATACCCATAATACTCAAAAACCTCATAAAACCTTGCCCAAATCATCCCCTAAACGAAATTTGTACATATCTCACACATACTACTTGAAATTAAAACCCTACACATCCACTAACTTGAATAAACAACCATTGTTGTTAACCAATGGATCAAACAACCATCTTTTACCCAAATTGTATCCCCTTTGTGTTCTTAGACACGACAAGAAACAAAAGAAGGAGAAGGGGACAAGAACAAGCATGTAAGGCATGCCATATCACTTCTTACACAAAGCAAGGTTTAACCAAACATGTCCCCTAAACCTAGTATGTACTTAATGAGTTAAAACCTTATTCTGTTCCCCCTTTTGTAACCCCAAACCGAATTTAACCCTTAAGAAGCACAAAACCATTTGTTGGTTTTGCTAATATGATATTCATGTATGCTTGGCTATAAATAGGACCCTTAAAGTGAAACCATAACACACACTTATCATTTTACAAGAAAACAAAGCAAGAAAACCCTCTCTTGCTCCTAGCTCACGGTTCACACACACACACACACACTCATATACAATCCATAGTTTTGAATTCTAAGATAGTACAAGTGTTTAAGGGTTATTGTTAATCATATACAAGGTGTCTTAGAAACTTGGTTTGGTAATTAAGGGGGGTTAAACAAGAAGGAAGGTGAAATTAGGGTTTCTTTGAAACTAGGGTTTTCAAAGCTCATTTTCGAATTAGGGTTTGGATCACAAGGGTTTGATCTTGTTCTTCATTCATAATATACTCATCTAAGGTTTATCTAAGACCCTAATCTTCTTAATATATTGATTTCATGATTTATATAATTGTGTATAGTTAAATCATCACCTAGGTTTATTTTATGAAGTGTATAAAATAAATACTTGTATATACATACACGAATTTCATTTCCTTTATGGTCAAAATGATGTTTAAAATATGTTAATATGTTTAAAACATGTATTTACGAGCAATGGGTAATTTATATAGTTATTTGTCAAGTTATGATTATTTATTTATTTATAAAGTTTAGATAAGTAAATAAATATGTTGGACTAATTTCTTGGACACTATGGAAATAATATGATGGAATTCATGTAGAGGACTTAATTTATACATAAGGGATGTTAATTTATAAATTATAGGATTTGTGGTAACTTTATTAAGTTTAAAATTACATAAAACAAAGTCATATAATTAATTATCTAAAACTTTCAAACCTACTGTTTAAATTCATAAAATAAGACTCTTATTTTATATTTTATAAAAATAGTGCATTTCATAAGGATTGTAAGCATGTAAAGAACTCAAAAATCCGAATTATAACGAAAGAGAAATGACATTTGAAAGATTATACGTAAAAAGTGTTTTTATAAAAGTATTTTTATAAAAACTCTAAGATAAAGTACACTACGAGGATTTCAAAACTATAAGGTACATTAAAAACGGATTTAAAATGAAGAAGATACGCTATTTACTAGTTTACGATAAAAAGTATTTTTATAAAAGTAATTTTATAAAAACATGCTACTGTTCATAATAGTGGGCTGTTGGGAAATATTTTTCTTGGATAGAGCTTTTAATTATGAAGACATGGACATAAGAATCACTAAAAACCGAATTAAAACGAATGAGATACAATTAATATACGATTTCAATAATTAAAATTTATAAAAAGTATTTTTATAAATTTTCACTGCCTATTACTGTTCATAACAGTACATACCAACACAATAAATGTAAAATTTGATTTTATTTTTCAAATACGATTCCATACATATAAAAAAAATATTAAAAACGGGATTTAAATGAGAAAGATACGACGTTTTTACTAAAAGTGATATTTATAAACGTTTTTAACTTTATAAATATTATTTCCTCAAACAATTAAATTATTTATATAATGGAATTATATAAATAATGCATCAAGTATTTTTGGCAAATAACAAATTGTTGGACAAGTATATCATTTTTACAATTACAAATACATTGACATTTTATTTACAAGTACAATTAAATTGTTTAATTTTATAAATTAAACAAACATTTTTAGGTGGTGATGTAACTATATAGAATTATATGTGGCGTTAGTTATTCAAAGTACTTAGTACTTATACGGCCTATATTTAATTAGGTTGCATTCAGTCATATCCATGACATTTCATTCACTTGATTCATATACATTAGTTCATTCACCAAGGTGAGTTTATAGCCCCATGTTTTACTTGTTTTATACATATTTTTGGGGTGAGAACATGCTTGTTTTCAAATTCATTTACATGGTTGATTCAAACTCACTACATGTTCATTTACAACTTGTTTAGAAATTGATTTACATACTCATTTACATATCTCACGATGAGATACAATACTTGATTTCATTTTTGGATGCAAGTGGACATTTTTAAACTTGATTACGTATTTTCCTAAGTAGCGATAACCCACTGAGCCCATTAGTATGAACTGTTAATTACTAGATTTTAAGCATGAATGTTATAAATAGATCTATCTGGGATTGACATCCCAATCCGTGTGAGTAACTCTCACTGGTGTCACGAAGTGAACCAACGGATGTATACCATGTCAGATTTGGGATGTTTCATGTTGAACATCATCACGGGAAATGTGGCAATATTTATATTGCATTCATACATGTCGAGCTTCAGTGTCATGAGCTTAGGAAAATGAAATTACATTTTGTGATGGGTGCACAGGTTGCATAATCACGGGGAAATCATGTTGTCCTGAATTATACATAAACAAACCTATGAATTCACCAACTTTATGTTGACGTTTTAAAACATGTTTTTCTCAGGTTAATGAGATACAAGAGCAAAGAGATACATTGGTGCTCAATCATTTTGGAGTCATTGCATAAAGATTTAGAGGCATTACATTTTGGGAATATTTGTCATGATCTAAAATCTGTACATTTTCAAGGATGAACAAGTTAAGCCGTTGAGCTTCTGTAACAACATTTATTAAATCCAATGTATAAGTTTCAAATGACTCATTTAGAGGTCGTTCTCTTATGTCTTGTGCAATGGTATTATGAAGTAACGCTCCAGGAACATCATTTCCGCTGTGACCCATTTTTGGGGGTGTTACACTTTTACTTATATATGCTTTATATAACTTAACCAACACTCATATAGTGTATATACTTACTTTATAACATGATCCATAACATCCATTGTAGGTCCTTGGTTTAGGATCTATATAGCCTTTGTAAGACAATAGCTAACTTAAATAAATCCAAATCATCTATGTGAGAGACACTAACTATGAATATCAAGTGTTAATGCGGAATCTTAACACAAGAATTAAGAAGAACAATAAAACTAGTTTGCTATTGATTTCTATTAAGCTCTAATGCTTCTATTGATACTTTAATCACATACATAACATTGTGCCTTAGGGTTCTTTTTATACACCAAGGAAACCCTAATAGGCTTTACAAACGTGTGAAAAGATAATACATATCTTTTCCTAAGATATCTCTAAGATAACTATTACTATTATGTTACATAGACTTAACTAAAACAGACTTAACTAAATATGACCAGTACTAACTATAGTACTGCTACTCTACCGGTACTAACTTTAGTACTGCCAAACTTAACTTAGTTATGCCAGTATTAACTTAGTACTGTTAGAACTAACTAATACTACTAGACTTACCTGTTATACTACCAGTATTAAGTCTTTCACAATCTATTTCCCAACAATCCTCCCCTAACTTGATCTTCACTTGTGAACT
>BQNB010121866.1:0-20384 GCA_026074375.1 Tanacetum coccineum
ACATAGCATGCTATGTTATACATTACAAAGTTACTTCCTAGTTGTTGGGACTTTAGATTATTCCAATTTCTTTGGTTTCCCCTAGGACATTTTGATCTGTACATCTCAGCATACCTAACTGTTTTCCTAACTGGTTTTTCTTGTTGTTTTGGTCTAACAACATCAACTTTAGGAATAGTAGGAACAACAGTTTTCTTTTCTACCACAATAGGAGACTCAACTTCATCCTTATTATCAGAAACTCATTCTTCAATCAAAGGAGCATCAGAATTTTTCTTAGTCTCATTTGAAGAATTTTCACAAACACTTTTATTGGCCCTTAATCCATAGCCTTCAAACTCAGGTTGTTGAAACTCCTCAAGACCAGAGCTCGACAAATCAATAGTAGGGGGTGCAAATAAGCCTGTAGGTGGAGGTGCAACTGCATTATACCCCACACCTTTTCTGTTGTTATCAGATATTTGGCTTCCAATCAATTTATCCAAACTCTTAGAAGCATTTTCAAAATTGTTAATTTTAAACTGATTGCTCTCTTTTTCTTTCTTAAGTCTTTCTATCTGAATCTTAAGAGCATTAATTTCTGATTCATTAAATGAGGCATCTCTTTTAAGAACAGCAATTTGATCACAAAGCATACCCTCATTTTTCTTGTAGAAGACTAGTCGTTCTTCCACAGAAGCTAAACCTCTTTTATAATTGGCTAAATTGAACTCTGATTGGTTTAGCTCTATTCTCAAATCATCATATTTCTTTTTAAGAGTTTCATAGTTTTTTAGACATGATTTAGAACAAGTAGTTACCTCAGAGTCTGAAAGAGCCATATGAGCCATCTCTTTCTTGTGAGTAAATGATTCTTCTTGATAGTTTCTTCTAGATCAAAGTTTCAGAAAACCTGCTCTGATACCACTTGTTGATCCCGTTTATAACAGATCATTTGTTAGCTTGTTGAAGCTTTTAGTCACCTTAGATAAATCCAAGACAACTAAGGTTGAAACATTGACGATTATGTGTATATATATATATATACTATGCGGAATCTAGTATATATACTCAAGAAGAACAATAAGATTAACACAAAAGATTCTCTTAACTTTAATATATTGCACTAATAACAAAACAACTATATGTTTTGTATACACTAATGTACTATGTGTTGTGTTCAGTTGTATATATATTTCTAACTATGCCGTAGGGTTCCTTTTATACACTAAGGAAAACCATAATAGGCTTACAAAACGCGTTAAAAGATAATGCATATCTATTCCTAATATATCTTATGCATATCTTATAAGCAGTACTAATACAATACACTTGCAGTACTAACAGTAATAACTATTACTGGCAGTACTAACAGTACTAACTATTACTGGCAGTACTAACATTGTACTAGCAGTACTAACTATAAAGCTAGCAGTACTAAAGACTTAGACTTATTTCTTCAATTTTCATTAACAACATTAAGTCTTCACTAGCAGTATTAATCTTGAGCCAGCAGTATTAACTTGTAGAATATTTAGAATCCCAACAATTCTTTTATAATTAGCTAAATTGGACTGAGATTTGTTAAACTCTGTTCTTAAATCATCATATTGTTTTTTAAGAGTTTCATGGTTTTTCAGACAAGTTTTTGAACAAGTTTTTACCTCAGAGTCTGAAAGAGCCATAGGAGCCATCTCTTCCTTGTGAGTAAAGGATTCTTCTTGATAGTTTCTTCTAGATCAAAGTTTTAGAACACAAGCTCTGATACCACTTGTTGATCCTCTTTCTTGATCGATTCCTTAGCTTGTAAGGGTTAAGTTACTTTGGGAAAAATCCAAAACAAATTATAGTTGAAACTTTTGTGGAATACCAATAGAGTATGTGGTTATCTATTTTAGTACTTAGGAAGGAATTTATGTGAATATCAATGTGAAAACAGTAAATTGTATATAAACAATGAATATCATGAAAAAGCTTCCAATATTATTAATCTTAATAATACGAGTACTCTATGTAGTACTAGGGTTTACAACCTTGAAGCTATGAATTGTATAGAATGAGATGTCTATGTGAATGAATTGTGTATGGATCTAATTTTCTATATGCCCTAGGACCTCCTTTAATACACCAAGGAGTCCTAGTGGGCTTACAATACTTTCCTAAGTATTTAATCAATATTCTTTAAATAAATGCCCGGGTGTTCTTGGAGGGGACACCTGTGATGGGTATATATAAGTCTACGTCACAGCTTCATGAACTGTAAATCACTTGGAGGGTGAGCGCGAATGTTATGAAATAGATCTATTCGGGTGTGAATCCCCGTTCGGGTGATTAGCTATCACTGGGCAAACGAACGTTATAGCATGTTGTCCACGCGAATGTTATAAAATAGATCTATTCGGGATTGACAATCCCCGTTCGGGTGATTAGCTATCACTGGGCAAACGAACGTTATAACATGTCGGATTACGATTGGTTGGGTCTACAGGGCCAACCATACATATACATGAATACTTGCGCGTTGTCTTGAATAAAGTGGCAATACATACTTTGAACAAAGGTGGTTCAACTATACATACGTTTTGGTGACTATTTGGGGATTTAAATGGTCATGCATGCTTTACAACTATTTGATTTCTAAAAATCATACATACGTTTTGGAAGAACATTTAAGGATTTAAACGGTCATACATACTTTACGGAACTTTGGTTCAACATTTATACTTGAACAAATCTATGAACTCACCAACTTTATGTTGACCTTTTTAAGCATGTTTTTCTCAGGTGAATTAGATGCTTGGCTTACTTGATGTGCACTGGAGTCTAAATTTGACAAGATTTCATTCATGGATTTCTACTTACATACAAATGATCAAATCTCGTTGGGTAGCTTTCAAGCTTTTTCATTGTGATGCAATTATGGGACAAATGTTATATCAATTTCAAGGAAATCAACGAGATTACTTTTCAAACGACACATTTAGAGGTCGTTCTCTTGTATCTAGCGCTGTGTATTATGAAGTAACTCCCCCGGACACATACTTCCGCTGCGACACGTTTTTGGGGGTGTTACAATTTTGATTAGATGTTATTAGATTACTTGTGGATTGGACAGTGATACGAAGTAATTTTGTTAAAGTGAGATGTCTTTTAGGTCTTAAGAATACACGAGATTTTACTATTCTTGATTAAACCAGAAAATAACATTTTACAGGATTTTACAAATCAAAGAAATAAACCGTATAATTTAAATGAAGATTAATTCGCCTTCAAAGGAGTATTGTTTAAATCGCCTTTCAGGTAAGAAGATTAAATCGCCTTCAAAAGAAAATTAATTTGCCTTAGAGAACTCTTTAATTCGCCTTGCAGATAGACCTTAATTTGCCTTAGGAAAAGATCTAATTCGCCTTGAAGAAATCAGTAATTCGCCTTCCAATGAGAGCAGTAATTCGCCTTCCAAAGAAAACAGTAATTCACCTTCCAAAGAGAGCAGTAATTCGCCTTCCAACGAGAAAACTAATTCGCCTTCAACAATGATTATTAATTCGTACAAAGAGAAGAGAACTATTTTGCCTTGGAAAAAAAATTACTAATTCGCCTCTGCAAGATAAAATTCTAATTCGCCTTCAAAGAAAATGAACTAATTCGCCTTCAAGAACAAAACTAATTCGCCTCCTACAAAAATGAACTTCAACTTTTCCAAAACACTAAAAGACTTACTTTTTGATGTTTTTACTCAAATTTCTTGTACAACTTACTTATCTAAGCCTAGTAGAACTTTAAAAATACAAACTTTAAACTTTTTAACACAAAAAATTTCAAATCAAGATTTTGGACATCAAATACTTTTCGAACCAAAAACTTATAAAAAATGAAGATTTCTATGTTTTTCCAAGGTTTTGCTTGTACAACTAGATAATACTAAGACAAAGGGAGAATAAAGTAGTGAATTTTATGGTTTTTAAACCCACAAAAAGAAAAACTTCTTGTGTACGGTTTGAACCAAGAAAAAAATGAGTAAAGAACTAACACAAAAACAAACAATATCACCCTATGGCTCTTGATACCAATTGTAGAATACTTATGTTATCAATAACACCAAAGAACAATGAAGAAATCTAGAGAGAGAAAGGGGTTGGAAGGATGTTTCTAGTGAGAGAAAGTAAAGAGAAAATGAAATGTTAGATTATGTGAGAAAAACAACCAACTAACACACTCTCCATGTGTGGAGAGGGTATTTATACAAAAGATAGGGGCCGGCCATGGGCTAAGTTCATGGGCTTTCCATGGGCTTTTCCTAAGCTAGCCTATCTAGTTTCCAAATATAACTTTACGAGCTATCTAAAGAAATAATAGAAGTGACCGACACTTTTTGTGTTCCTAACATTGCAGTTACCACACCTTGCCATACACGGTCCTTCGTGGTGCATTCTGCACTTGTTGCAGTATGGCAAAACTCCAGCATATCTTTTCCTCTCAACATTATTCCTAACCGTATAAGCTCTTGCTACATTCTGCCCATTAACATTCTGTCTCTTAAATGGTTGTTGTTGTCCATGGTTATCTCTTGAGTTACTGTCGAACCTTCTCTTGTTCTCAGCATTCTTGATAGCATAACCTTTCAACTTCTGATCCATCAGGTTGTTAGCAACACGGATCGCATCCTGAAGTTTAGTATGTTCAACAACAATTACATTCCCTTGAATGTTATCCGAAAGACCTCCAATGTACTTCTCAACCTTATCCTCCTTTTTCGGGACCATCTTAGTGCACAACAGGGCCAATTCTTAGAACCTCTGGTTGTAAGCAGTCAGGTCATTACTCTTCACTTTCAAGTTCTACAATTTCGTCTCCATCTTTTGGATTTCATTCCTAGGAAAATAAAACTTAGTCATTAGCTTCATGAGTGCCTTCCATGTCATGGCATAAGTATCATCAACTCCAATTGTCCTTTTGTGGGAATTCCACCAAGTCAATGCACCATCCATCAAGGTGCATGATGCATATTTCACTTGATATCTTGGAGGGCAATTACTAATGTGGAACATTGTCTCCGTCTTCTCAAACCAACGGGTTAAACCAACCACTCCCTCGGTTCCCTTGAAGTTCAATGGCTGACACTTCACAAAGTCTTGATAGGTACACTCTCTAGCAACGGGAACAACACCTCCGTTGTTCACATTGGGGTTTCCATTCCCATTCCTGTTACCGTTCCCATTGTTAACGTTTCTTTTGACGTGATCGTCTTGTCACTCGTTCTTAATTTCTGCTTCGGTTCTAGGGTTCCTGACAGCGTCATACGCCTTTAGAGCTTCATCCACGCGTTTGGCGATTAGTTCGTTGATCACGTCTTGAGTCATTCCGGTACGTGTAGCAGTCGGCATACTTCTGTATCACAAAAATAATAGCCACTGTGAAATCTAGGGTAAGATTAAATCTTCTTAATCGTTGAATGGATCCATTTAATCTTTTTAATACGAGAATTCAGGGTAAACATAAACGCACGACAAAGCCAAGATCAAGAAAATAATAACATATTACGTAAAAGATAAGGAAAACGACATTAGATAATTAACATCATAATATAGAAAATAAGAAGATAGATTTTATAATCATCAAATATAGCAGAATACATCACGAGTTCTATGGTAGGGTCTACAATCTCTAATACTACTACTACCACTATCGAAAGCTACTAGTCGATGCTCAAACATTGACAAAACAAATCTAATGATGATAACCTAAGTGCCTCCTAGCACATGCCTCAAGTCTGCCAAGTCTCACTCGATCATAGAATTAGAAACGACACATTTGCCTCAACTCTCTCTAGGCACGCGACAAACCACGCTGAAGTTGATCAACTCTCTGACTCTCGACATCCAACATGCCTCTAAGCCTTGTGTTATCCCGCTCCAACGTATCAATCCTCTCTGTAATAGTAGTGACCTCCAAGTCAACTCCAGTAATCCTATGTCCCTGAAGTCTATGCTCACTCTCTATAACCTGAATCCGGTGTATTGGAATCTCCACAGCATGATCATAAAACCTCTGCACCAAACCTCCTAATGTCTCATAGGTAACCTCTACATCTCCATCAGCTATGACATGATCAAGAATATCATCTCTAACAGACTCACGCACATCCTCCTCAATGACTGGCCTAACCCTCGGGTTAACCTCAACCTCAACCGTGTCTCTCTCTAGACTCGACTTCCTCCTCGGCCGCAGAATCATCCACATCTCTCTCATCCATCCCTCTAGCTTTAATAACATCAGCATACACAATACACTCATTAATATCTACCTGAATGTCAGAGTCAATATCAAGCTTTGTGTAAGGCTCGTAACTATCCTCAAAATCAACTCCTAAACCAACCTCTTTAGGTACATACGGCTCATAACCATCCTTTAAACTAACCTCTAAATTCGTTACTAAATCAGAATCCCTAATCCTCTTAAGTGGTGGTGAAAGGTCAGAACGTACTGGAGATAAGGCTCCACGTATAGGCAAAACTATAGGTACAGATGAAGTAGGGGACCTACATCTCTTACGAGATGGCCTTGCAGGAGCAGCAGTCGATGAATCATCCGGTAAATCTAATAAGTCATAACTCGAAGAAGAATATCTCGAAGAAGGATCCGATGAAGAGGAATCCGATAGGTATCTCTATGCAAGTCGATGGGTAGGTAATGATCCAACACTCTTCCTGGCAGTCAACATCTTAAGTACCCTGTTGAGCTGGGTACGGTAAGGTCGACCAATAGGAATCGACTGACCGAGAAAGACAAGGATAGCCGATCGGCAGGGTAATCTGGGTGGTGTAGGTAAAATCTGACGAATAGGTAATGATGGTGGTGATGAGCGTGCTGCTACTCGGCTCCTCCACCGAGCAATGACAGTCTTATACGTCCTGCGATGGTGGTGAATCAGGGGTGTCACTGTAAGCTGAGTCAGTTGATGACATCAAATAACGTCTATTTTATAAAATCATTTATCCCATGTCATTAACCCATTTTGTATAGTTATTGTAAAGAATTGTTACTTAATCATTTATATTTGAGAATTGCAGTAATTATGGAGTAATTGGTGAAACTTAGCAAAAGGCGTGCATTCTGGAGCTTAAATGAAGATATTTTGAAGATTACTGTTCTGAAGACTAATACGCCGTATCCATCATGGAAGATACGGTGTATCTGTGCATGCACTCACCAAATACCACAAAAGGAATGAAGATCAATACGCCGTATCCAGAGGACTCAATACGCCGTATTTAAGATATGGAATCAATATAATATTTTGCAAGATATCAAACGTGGTCCCTACTCTAAGAAATCCCCAATACGCCGTATCCAATACATGGATACGCCATATCCAACCGACTTCCAGACCTTATAAATAGAAAACTTAAAAAACGAGTTTTAAGTGTGCTAAATCATATTCTCGATACCTAAACCACAAAAGTCGATTTTCAGAGGAGAAAAAGAGTAGAAAAGGTCGAGCAATGTATTCAATTCCATAGGAGACATCGTGTAATTCCATATACTTTAGTAATCATTCAGTTTTTTATATCATTCGTTAACTCGATTAGTTTACCTTGGCTAAATTATTACTCTTGTATTTATTATGACGTTTGAAGGCTAATACCTTCGGGTAATAGCCATTATTATGAAGATCTGAATGTTTTTTATTTGTTTATATTGATTTCTGGATTTATCGTTGAGTGCTTGTTTATGTTTATCAATTTATACTTGTTTACGCGCTTTTGTACACGACCTATCATTCAACTGAATCTAGCAAAATGGACCAAGCGGATCTAGAGTCCGGGATAGCTCTCCATATAGTAATTTATACATCTAGAATAATAGTTACATAAGTATTGTCCTTCTAAGTCCGTGTCTAGGATACGCCTTTGAGCTTATCCTTGTTAAATTGGATATTGCCGATGGTTTTGTGATCGTGTTGATAGAGGTGGCCTATAACACAATGTCAACTAATAATGTTCTGATTCTATTGGAAAGTTGGACAAGTAGACTACTTAGGGTTTGATTGCCATTAAGCTGTGTAGTGGGTGAAAGTCTCTATGAGCTAGGGTTTAACAAGATCACCATTGCTTTAATCCCTAAGATAGATTATAATTAGCAAATAAGGATGCTTTATGAGGATGCTTTAATTGTGACAGAATTATGTGGTAGGTCTTAAGTTGATGTACCGCCTAAGTCTTAAGACTCACTGATATGCCACCTCGATGAGAAGGAATCATTGTCACTTTAATAAACAAAACCTACGTTCGAATCAGATTAATAATGGTTAATACAATTTTCTTATATAAGGTTCGACCGCTCTTTTATTTTTGTCTATCAGCTTGCACGTGGGTATACAACGTCTTGTAATGGGTTGTCTCGCTCACCAACCAAACCGTGCCTGTCTCCTCAGGCTATTATCCTCCCTTTTACCCTTAGATCATTAGGATTGCAGACTTAGAATTAGGATTTAGACTGACATAGGTTTAACATAGGATTAGAATAGAATTAACATAGATTAGATAACCAAGATATTAATTAAATTGATAGATTTAACCTCGCTCTCAGTGATCGACACCCTACTTACCACGAAACTACTACCAATCGGGTACACTGCCCGTTAAAGTGTTGTTTTTGGTTGAGTCGGCAAAATATAAATTTAAAACTTGAAACAATAAAATATACACCACACAACGACACATCAAGTTTTTGGCGCCGTTGCCGGGGAGTGAAAATTAATCTTGATTTTTATTTTGATATTTTGGTTTTTAACATTAGATTAGATCTAACCCTTAGGATTAGTATAATTTAGATTAGTGTATATTCTTGTATATTCTGTATATTTTGTATATTTGTCTTTAATTGTTTGCTTGTATATATTTGTGTGTTTAATTGTTTGTGTATTTAATTATTTTTCTTGAATACACTGTTCTGGTTGACAGTTGAATACGGCGTATCCACTTCCACTGGATACGGCGTATCCAGTTCTCTGTCCAATATAGCGTATTTATCCCAACAGACTAATACGGCATATCCACTTCCGTTGGATACGACGTATTGATCATCTGATAAAATTCTTGGAACTTTTAAGCCAAATTATTTTGAATACCTTTCTCCCGCTGGTTCTACTGATAATTTTCTGGGTATTTTTCAGTAAGAATGACAAAGGTTATCAAAGGAGAGTTCGAGAAAATTAAGGATATTAAGGTCGAAGATGATTCGCTCGCTTGCGATTCACCACTTGAAGTTTTCAACTATGAAGTCAGTCGATTAAGCAAAATGGATGACGATTTATTCACATATGAAGTTGAAATTGCTAACATCCCATGTGACTTAAGAGTGGATGATGATTCAGAGCATGAAACTGATGATATAGGATTTGATCCATCTGATATTGCATTTACTGAATGGTTGGGATCAAAGTTTTTCAACTACAAAACAATGGATCATTCTACTATGAAAGCATTATGGATTTACTGGATCAGAGGAGATGATGAGGTAGAGCTCACTGATGAAGAATTTTTTGATATTAAGATGAAATTGCTGAAGTCTTTAGAATCGAAACTAATATATTTGACTACGAGACACCTATCTGTTCAGCATTCAACAAATTTAATTATCTTCTAAAGGTAGATTCGGAATTACTTACAAAGGATATTATGGGGTTTAAAACCTATGATGATTACAAAGACGACTGGATCTACGAATGGAATAAGGATGTACCATGGGTTGATGAGAAACCATGGACTGACACTGGAGTTTGGACATAACCAAAGCCAGTTATACATATTTGCAAGCCTTTCAATTATAAAACTGGGTGTTCGGAATGGCCAACATGTAGTTGGATGAATGATGGATACTGTAATGGAGGAAACTTACCTGGAACATTTATTATTGAAAATCAACTCCATTATCAAGATTACAAATGGTACGAAGCTTTGGAAGATAGTGAGCTTAAAGATGAAGCCTTAAGAAACAAGGCTATCATGGAAGGATTTATCAAAGATGATGATGATGAGTCAAGTTATGAACAAATGAGACGATGGGACATATATACAAACTATGATGATACTTATAAGACAAATCATGATAATAATGAAAGAGAAGAATTATGTAAAGTTCATGAGCCACCGGTATGCACGATACAAAGATTCAAGATGATCAAGTATTCATTTGGACAAGGCGAAGAATATGTTGCTCTTAAAGAAGATGAATACAATGATCTAGCAAGAACAAGCAATAATGCATGTCGTACGTATCAAGAAATATTTCGTATGATGGACGAAGGATGGATGGTGACTAGAGCTGAGTTGGATTAAAAAGGAAGCTGAAGAAAAGTCTAACTTAAAGACTTCGCTGTAAACAAAAGTGCTTCTCGGGTGACAACCCGGAATGTTATTTAATTTTGTTATCGAGTCTGTCTTCCCAGACTTCAATACGGCGTATCCGTTACACCCCATACGGCGTATTGAATGTCTGGACGTTATCAGTCTTTACTTTATGCACTTTAAAAACATTATTGTCAGTTCTGCGAATACGCCGTATCCACAGACTGACCCGTATTTAGTTAGTTTTAGTTTAGTTTAAATTAACCGTAGGTACCAAGATAGGAATGCACCTGTTTTTCCTATATTTTACGCATGACCTCGTGAAGGAAATATCGACAAATATTTGTGGAGAATTTACGAATCTGGAAATCTTGAAGTGTTGGAGTCTTGAAACATCAAGACGGCTGTTCAACACAAAATCTTGCTCATAATCGCAAATTGAAGAATCTACCGAGCAAAAATCAGGGGAGTTTCTCGTTTTAATTCTTTTTAAATTCCCGTATTTAATGTTTTATATACAACGAGGACGTTGTATAATTAAAGTGGGGGGATGGAATTAGAATGATCACTTGTCCAAATTTTCACAATAAAATGCTTAAATTATGCTCAAATTTAAAAAATCCAAGCATACTTTTGTGAAATTACTTGTTACATAACCCGCACACAATAACCCTTGTTAGATATTGTGAGGATTTAACCTTTCCGTTTCTAAATGTTTACCTAAAATCCACAAAATATGAGTGTGCCGGTGATGTTGTAGACTTTAGAACTTGGCTTGGTATATCTATTCGAGACCACAATAATGAGTATTATGGATTTAATTGGAGTAACTTGTTTAAATTGGTAAATCTTAGGATTACAACCAAATCGCCTATACATGTTGTTTATTAACTAACTACACCGGTTAGTTAACCTCCCGTTAAACCCTTCCACTCTCATCTTTAGAGTGACGATCCACTAGAATAACCCGTAGAGTCAATCCTTTAGGAATTTACACCAACTATTTGTTTCGTTACACCCTTACACCTTAACCTACCCTGTTAGATTAAAGTTTAATTTACAGTTGCTAGTTGCTTAAAGTGTAAAGTTTGTATTTCCCGAGTCTTGTGTCATTTTCTATCTTTGGTGCGGTTAGAAATTTGCACATTGCAAATGGGAATGTATATTAGTAGTCAAAGCTCATGTGATTTTACTACCGTCACAATTATTGGTGAAACCGAAGAACGAAGAAATTACCGAAGGAATTATCCGGAATTATTATGATGGTGAAGATGGTGAAACTACATCGAGATTTGAAGTATTGTTTAAAAAAAAAAGAGAAAGAAAGTTTGAAGATAATCGTTTCGCAAAAAGCATTACCGAAGGAATTATACGAAAGATCGATTATTCATTGATACGTCTAAAAATCAACGATGTAGAGTATTGTACAAAGTGGAAGATATCGCCACTTGCCTTGTAAAGTATGTAAAGTTTTGGAATGATTGGGAAGTTGACCATTACGGGAACGCCAACTTAGGTTGTTGTTTTAGATCGATGATCAAGACGTTGTAAATAGTTGTATCTTAATCATGGTAACGGTCAGGAAATAAGTGTCTAGCAACTTGTATCTTAAGTCTTAATCTATTCGTTTCTTGATTTTTATTTAACAACAATTTACTTCCCTCTCACCTAATGATTAGCCGTTGGTTTTACACGAATGAGGATGTGATCGAGCGTACATGTCTATTCCATCATTACAGCCATGTATGCATGTCTCAGCTGCCTTGTTGGTTTATGACTTTTGGTGAAAGTTAGAACGTTCCTACCCTATATCATTCTTCATCCTAACCGTTGGTTAAATTCAAATGGAGATGTGATCGAACACACATGTCTATCCTGGCATTCCGGGTGTGTATGTGTGCTTTAGCTGCCTTGTTGGAGTGGTACTTCTGGTGAAAGATTGTAGAATGATCAAACCGTACGCCTTTCCATACAAAAACCTATAGTTACCTTTATAAACTTGTTACTCCTTGGCTTTAGTAGTGGAGATGTGTATCCTTGCCAAGCTTATGATAGAATATTCGTCATGACCGAGCAATTGAGCGAATTAGTTACATGTTACCACATAGATTAGTTGAGTGATTTGAGTGTTTTCATCTTCCTATTTCGTGAGGTGTTTGGTTGTGTACTTATAATAGATTGAATAAGTGCTTTAAACGAAAAATATCCTTAAGGGATACATTTTTATAAACTTTTAAAGGCTACTTGAGGACAAGTAAGATTCAAGTGGGAGGATATTTGATGACATCAAATAACGTCTATTTTATAGCATCATTTATCCCATGATATTAACCTATTTTGTATAGTTATTGCAAAGAATTGTTACTTAATCGTTTATATTTAAGAATTGCAGTAATTATTGAGTAATTGGTGAAACTTAGCAAAAGGCGCGCATTCTGGAGCTTAAATGAAGATATTTTGAAGATTACTGTTTCTGAAGACCAATACGCCGTATCCATCAAGGAAGATACGGCGTATCCGTGCCTGCACTCACCAAAGACCACAAAAGGAATGAAGATCAATACACCGTATCCAGAGGACTCAATACGCCATATTCAAGATATGGAATCAATATAATATTCTGGAAGATATCAAACGTGGTCCCTACTCCAAGAAACCCCCAATACGTCGTATCCAATACATAGATACGCCGTATCCATCCGACTTTCAGACCTTATAAATAGAAAACTCAAAAACGAGTTTTAAATGTGCTAAATCATAAATTCGATACCTAAACCACAAAAGTCAATTTTTCAGAGGAGAAAAAGAGCAGAAGAGGTCGAGCAACGTATTCAATTCCAAAGGAGACCTCGTGTAATTCCATATACTTTAGTAATCGTTCAGTTTTTGGTATCATTCGTTAACTCGGTTAGTTTACCTTGGCTAAATTATTACTCTTGTATTTATTATGACGTTTGAAGGCTAATACCTTCGGGTATTAGCCATTATTATGAAGATCTGAATATTTGGTATTTGTTTAGATTGATTTCTTGATTTATAGTTGAGTGCTTGTTTATGTTTATCAATTTATACTTGTTTACGCGCTTTTGTATGCGACCTATCATTCAACTGGATCTAGCAAAGTGGACCAAGCGGATCTAGAGTCTAGGATAGCTCTCCATATAGTAATTTATACATCTAGAATAATAGTTACACAAGTATTGTCCTTCTATGTCTGTGTCTAGGATAATCTTCGGGCTTAACTAGTTAATTGGATATTGCTGATGGTTTATTGATCGTGTTGACTAGCAGGTGACCTAGATAATTCAACAAATAACGTTCTGATTCCATTGGATAGTTGGAAAAGTGGACTACTAGTGTATAGATTGCCATTAAGCGGTAAGTGGGTAAAGTCTCTATGAGCTAGGGTTTAACAAGATCACCATTGCTTTAATCCCTAAGATAGATTATAATAAGCAAATAAGGATGCTTTATGCGGATGCTTTAATTGTGACAAAATTAATGTGTCTAGGTCTTAGGATGATGTAACGCCTAAGTCTTAAGAATGATATGCCACCTCGAGAGAAGAAATCATTACACTTAATAAACAAACCAACGTTCTAATCGGATTAATAATGGTTAATACAGTTTTCTTATATAAGGTTCGACCGCTCTTTTATCTTTTGTCTATTAGCTTGCGTGGGTAACAGTGTCTTGAATTGATTGTAGTCACCAACCAAACCGTGCCAGTCTCTCAGGCTGAAAACCCCCTTTTCCCGTTAGAATTAGGATTTAGACTGACATAGGTTTAACATAGGATTAGAATAGAATTAACATAGATTAGATAACCAAGATATTAATTAAATTGATAGATTTAACCTCGCTCTCAGTGATCGACACCCTACTTACCACGAAACTACTACCGATCGGGTACACTGCCCGTTAAAGTGTTGTTTTTGGTTGAGTCGGCAAAATATAAATTTAAAACTTGAAACAATAAAATATACACCACACAACGACACATCAAGTTTTTGACGCCGTTACCGGGGAGTGAAAATTAATCTTGATTTTTAATTTAATATTTTGGTTTTTAACATTAGATTAGATCTAACCCTTAGGATTAGTCTAATTTAGATTAGTGTATATTCTTGTATATTCTGTATATTTAGTATATTTGTCTTTAATTGTTTGCTTGTATATATTTGTGTGTTTAATTGTTTGCGTATTGAATTGTTTTTCTTGAATACACTGTTCTGGTCGACAGTTGAATACGGCGTATCCAGTTCTCTGCCCAATAAAGCGTATTCAATCCAACTGATTAATACGGCGTATACACTTCCATTGGATACGGTGTATCGGTTGTCTGGAATAGAAACTGAAATAATTAATTTTCGTACCAAAATTTTTTACCTTTCTTCAGAGCAAATCATGCTGATATTTTTAGCCTTGTTACAGGAAGAACTTATCAGAGCTAGTTGATTGAAGAAGGAACCACCAAAAGTCATGGCTGAACCAATTCCAAATATAAGCATGGAAAAAGCTCAATCTGAATCATATCTTTCCATCACCAGTAACGACATAAAAATTAATCTCAGCAAAGAATTTTTGGAGGAATTACAAAAGAATATATACCACAGATGGATTGACGAAGACGTTATTGACCACATCGCTAAGGTACTCGAAATTGTTGATTTAATTCGCATCCCTGGTACGGATTCCCAACAACTACGAATGAAGATCTTTCCTCTCTCACTTACTGACGAAGCAAGACAATTGTGGATAGATGAGGAGGAAGGAAAAATTGCGGTATGGGAAGAACTTATTGAGAAATTTTTCTGTAAATTTTATCCGGATTCATACGATGGAGAAGATGAAATGTTGGATGAAGGAGACAACTGGGGAATTGATCCGCTGGAATTTTTATCACGAGTGAATTCATCATTTGATAAGCATATGAAAATTGATGGAAGAACTAAAAAGGTATTATTCCATGCTTGGATGAATGGGAATTGGAGTAAGAGACAAATAGATAATCGCATCTTGAGTAGTAACAATACTACTTCTGACTCATTCTTCATACCTAATCTAAAAACACATGAAAAGAGGGACACCGGAAAGGAAGAAGAACAAAGTCAGACAAAGCGTAAATATAGCAATACATCCAGTACTACCGATAAGAAACCTAACAAAAGAAGGTGCAAAGCAGAAAAGTTTGAAGCTATTCAGTACTCACTTGGACCCAGCGAAGAATATATTGCTATTAGAAGTTATGAATATGATATTTGAGAAAGAAACGAAGATAATTTGTCCATAATCTACCAAGATATTTTTATGAAAAAGGACAAAGGATGGAAGGTGATGCGCACCAAGGAATAAAAAGGAAGCAGAAGCAAAGTCTAACTTAAAGACTTCGCTGTAAACAAAAGTGCTTCCCAGGAGACAACCCGGAATGTTATTTAATTTTGTTATCGAGTTTGTCTTCCCAGACTTCAATACGGCGTATCCATTCCACCCCATATGGCGTATTGACTGTTTGGACTATATCAGTCTTTATTTTTGACGCACTTTAAAAACATTATTGTCAGTTCTGCGTATACACCATATTCATTAACTTGATACGCCGTATCTATAGACTGACCCGTATTTAGTTTGTTTTAGTTTAGTTTAAATTAACCGTAGGTACCAAGATAGGAATGCACTTGTTTTTCCTATATTTTACGCAGGACCTCAAGAAAGAAATATCGACGAATATTGGTGGAGAATTTATGAATCTGGAAGATCTTGAAGTGTTGGAGTCTTGAAACCTCAAGACGGCTGTTCAACATGAATTATTGCTCATAAACGCAACATAAAGAATCTACCAAGCAAATATCAGGAGAGTTTCTCATTCTAATCCTTTTTAAATTCCTGTATTTAATGTTTTATATATACAACGAGGACGTTGTATAATTCAAGTGGGGGGATGGAATTAGAATGATCACTTGTCCAAAATTTCACAATAAAAAGCTTAAATTATGCTCAAATTTAAAAAAAATTCAAGCATACTTTTGTGAAATTACTTGTTACATAACCCGTACAAAATAACCCTTGTTAGATATTATGAGGATTTAACCTTTCTGTTTCCAAATGTTTACCTAAATTTCACAAAATATGAGTGTGTCGGTGATGTTGTAGACTTTAGAACTTGGCTTGGTATATCTATTCGAGACCACAATAATGAGTATTATGGATTTAATTGGAGTAACTTGTTTAAATTGGTAAATCTTAGGATTACAACCAAATCGCCTATACATGTTGTTTATTAACTAACTACACCGGTTAGTTAACCTCCTGTTAAACCCTTCCACTCTCATCTTTAGAGTGATGATCCACTAGAACAACCCATAGAGCCAATCCTTTAGGAATTTACACCAACTATTTGTTTCGTTACACCCTTACACCTTAACCTACCCTGTTAAATTAAAGTTTAATTTACGGTTGCTAGTTGCTTAAAGTGTAAAGTTTGTATTTCCCGAGTCTTGTGTCATTTTCTATATTTGGTGCGGTTGGAAATTTGCACATTGCAAATGGAAATGTATATTAGTAGTCAAAGCTCATGTGATTTTACTACCGTCCCAATTATTGGTGAAACCGAAGAACAAAGAAATTACCGAAGGAATTATCCGAAATTATTATGATGGTGAAGATGGTGAAACTACACCGAGATTTGAAGAATAGTTAGCAAAAAAAAGAGAGAATGAAAGTTTAAAGATAATCGTTTCACAAAAACCATTACCGAAGGAATTATACGAAGGATCGATTATTCGTTGATACGCTAAAAATCAACGATGTAGAGTATTTTACAAAGTGGAAGATATCGCCACTTGCCTTGTAAAGTATGTAAAGTTTTAGGATGATTGGGAAGTTGATCGTTATGGGAACGCCAACTTAGGTTGTTGTTTTTTATCTATGATCAAGACGTTGTAAATAGTTGTGTCTTAATCATGATAACGGTCGGGAAATAATTGTCTAGCAACTTGTAACTTAAGTCTTAATCTATTTGTTTCTTGATTTTATTTAACAACAATTTACTTCCCTCTCACCTAATGATTAGCCACTGGTTTTACGCGAATAAGGATTCATACGAACATGCATGTCTATCCTGGTGTTCCAAGTGTGTATGCATGTCTTGTACCTTATTGGTTTATGACTTTTGGTGAAACTTAGAAGGTTCCTACCCTATATCATTCTTCATCCTAACCGTTGGTTAAATTTGAATGGGGATGTGATCGAACACACATGTCTATCCTGGCGTTCTGGGTGTGTATGTGTGCTTAGCTTCATGTAGGTAGTGGTACTTTTGTGTGAAAAGATTGTAGATTGATCAAACCGTACGCTTGCCATAACAAAAACCCATAATTACCTTTATAAACTGTTACTCCTTCGCTTTATTGTGTGAGATGTGTATCCTTGCCAAGACTTATGATAGAATACTCGACAGATCAGAGAGCAATAAAGCGAATTAGTTACATGAATACCACATAATTAGCTGAGTGTTTTGAGTGCTTCATCTTCCTAAGTCGTGAGGTGTTTTGGTTGTGTATTTGTAATAGATCGAATAAGTGCTTTAACGGAATATATCCTTACGGATAACATTTTTAATAAACTTCTAAAGGCACTTGATGACAAGTAAAAAAAAAAAAAAAGGATTCAAGTGGGGGGATACTTGATACATCAAAAATGTCTATTTTATAGCATCATTTATCCCATATATTAACCCTTTTGTATATTTATTGCAAATAACTTGTTTACTATAATCATTTATATTTGAGAATTTGCATGTAATTATGAGTAATTTTGTGAAATTTAGCAAAAGGCGTGCATACTTGACTTAAATGAAGATATTTGAGAGATACTATTTGAAACCAATACGGCATAAATCCATCAAGAAGGAAACAGCTATCCGTGCCTGCACTCACCAAAGACCACAAAAGGAATGAAGATCAAACGCGGTATCCAATAGGACATCAATACGATGTATTCAAGATCTGGAAACAATATAATTATTATTGGAAGAATACCAAAGCGTGGTCCCTACTCCAAGAAATACCCCAATACGTCGTATCCATACATGGATTACGCCGATCCAACCACTTCCAGACCTTATAGAATAGAAAACTTAAAAACGAGTTTTAAGGTGTGAAAATCATATCTCGATACATAAACACAAAAGTTGATTTCAGAGGAATAAAAAGAGCAGAAGAGGTCGAGCAACGTTATCAATTCCATAGGATACAACGTGTAATTCCATATACTTTAGTAATTGTTTCAGGTTTTATATCATTCAGTTAACCGGTTAGCCATTATGACGTATTGTATATATTACTCTTGTATTTTATTACTCTTGTATTTTATTTTGATGTTAACTCGGTTAAACCCTTGGCTAAATTATTACTCTTTATTTATTATGAACGTTGAAGGCTAATAACCATTCGGGGTATTAGCCATTATATGAAATCTGAATGTTTTTGGTATTTGTTAATATCGATTTCTTGATTTATCATTGAGTGGCTTGTTTACGTTTATCCATTTATACTTATTTACGCGCTTTTGTATCGCCTATCATTCACTTGAAGCTAGCAAAAGTAGACCAAGCGGATCTAAGTTCCGGGATAGCCTCCATAGAGTATCTATACATCAGAATAATATTAAACAAGTAATAGTCCTTCTAAGTCTGTGTCTAGGATACGCTTCGGGCTTAACTAGTTAATTGGATATTGTCGATGGATTATAGATCGTGTGACTAGCAGGTACCTAGATTAATTCAACAAATAACATTCTGATTACAATTGGGATAGATTGACACAGTGACTACTAGTGTATAGATGCCATTAATGGTAAAATGGGTAAATTCCTCTATGAGCTAAGGTTTTTAACAAGATCACCATTGGCTTCCAATCCCTAAGATATGATTATAATCAGCAAATAAGGATTTTTTGCGGATGCTTATTAGTGATAGAATTAGATGTGTCTAAGTTTTAGGATGATGTAACGCCTAAGTCTTAAGAATGATATGCCACCTCGAGAGAAGAAATCATTGCACTTAATAAACAAACCAACGTTCTAATCGGATTAATAATGGTTAATACAGTTTTCTTATATAAGGTTCGACCGCTCTTTTATCTTTTATCTATCAGCTTGCGTGGGTAACAGTGTCTTGAATTGATTGTAGTCACCAACCAAACTGTGCTAGTCTCTTAGGCTGAAAACCCCCTTTTCCCGTTAGAATTTGGATTTAGACTGACATAGGTTTAACATAGGTTTAGATTAGAATATAATTATCATAGATTAGATAACTAAGATATTAATTAAATTGATAGATTTAACCTAGCTCTCAGTGATTGACACCCTACTTACCACGAAACTACTACCAATTAGGTACACTGCCCTTTAAAGTGTTGTTTTTGGTTGAGTCGGCAAAATATAAATTTAAAACTTGAATCAATAAAATATACACCACACAACGACACATCAAGTACCCTACCGAGTTAGCTGAGGAAAAGTCATAGGACCCGACAACATACTTAAACGTGTATGTTAAACTTGCTAAATCATCCTTTCGATATATATTCAATGCCCGTAGAACTTGGTAGTTTCGATGTCATAGTTGATACGGATTGGTCGTCGCAATATCACGTGGTGATCGTGTGTAGCGAGAAGATTGTTCAGATTTCTTATGGAAATAAAGTGTTGACGATTCATGGAGATGGAAGTGATGGTGCGAGTAATTCAAGATTGAGTATCATATCGTACACCAAGACTCAAAAGTACAATCAGAAAGGGTGTCATGTGTTTCTGGCATAGGTTTCAGCAAAGCAGACGGAAGATAAGTCAGAGGAGGAGCGACATGAAGATGTATCGATCGTCCAGGATTTTACGAAGGTCTTTCCAGAAGACTTGCCAGGACTTCCACAGTTCAACATGTCGAATTCTAAATTGACTTAGTCCCCGGTGCTGCACATGTAGCACGAGCTCCTTATCAATTTGCACTGTTTGAGATGCAAGAGTTGTCTACTCAATTGCAAGAACTGGCTGACA
>BQNB010121867.1:0-20384 GCA_026074375.1 Tanacetum coccineum
AGTTTTTGTCTGTTTTTGGTCATTTAAGCTCGTTTTTAGAGGTAAAAGATATGTGTAATTAAGCACTTATCAAACACTAAAATCTTTATTGATAATCAGAGTACCACATGCATTGTTAAAAATCCAGTTTTTCACCAAAGAACAAAGCACATAGAGATTGGGCACCATTTTATTAGAGATGCACATGAGAAAAATCTTATTCAGGTGCTTAAAATTCACACAGATGAAAATGTGGCTGATTTATTGACCAAAGCATTTGATGGACCCAGATTTAATTATTTAGTGGTTCATATTGGGATGCTAAATCCATAAATCCTCTGTTTAAGGGGAGGATTTGGATTTAAGGGGAGGACTGTTATTGTATTTCTTTTAAACAGTTCTTTTAACTTTATTTTTTTACAGATGTTAAACTAGCAGTTTTCATTTTTGTAGTTAAAATCTTTTCGTTTTCCTTGTATATGGTTTGTGTGGTTTTGGTCTAATCTTTTGCAATAAGGCGATTCTTGATGTATGCATTGCATGGCGTGTGTGTGGCTTTAGTTTGATACGATCACTTCCTTCTGGTTGGATTTGTGTTATTACTGGTGTTGCAAGAGTTTCTACTAGTGGTAATACTGGTTTCTACTGGCTGTCTTTCTGGTTTCTGCTGGTAGAGTTGTTCCTGCTGGTCTTGTTAATTTTACGTTAGGGTTGACTTTTCTTTAATCAAGTCACTTAAATTGCGTTTTATTATATTTCAATAGTAAAGCTGAGTTAAGTGGGCATTTAATTGATCAAAGGGGTATCTATTTAAAGGGTTAATCACTGTTTGCCCTCATTTTTACAATTACCTTTGAGATCAAACCCTAATTTTTACAGCCCTCTTTATTCATTCCACTCACCCTTCGAAATTGTGATTCCTACTACCCACCAGTAGCAACTCTCTTGCATTCTAACACCAGCATAAACACACAACCCTATTCAAGCTACCGTCAAATCAATGGCTGGATTGGATTTTTGGAGAAACCAAAAGGGAGTACCGATTATCATCAGGTTATTGATTTTTTACTTGATTCCCACATTAGGTATGCTATTGTAACTGACCCACTCATCTATGATTCCCTAATCACCCAATTCTGGTCTACGGCCTCACTCCGATCATCTGAGTTAGGTCCACCAGCTATTGTGGCCACCATTGATGGGACTCCTTACACAATCACTGAATCACTAGTGAGGAGTCAATTGCAGTTACATAATGAGGAGGAATTGTGGATATGCCTATCGCTGACATATTCTTAGGCATGGATAATCTAGGTTACCCCACTGAGGGAAAGCTGACCTTTCATAAGAACAAATTATCACCTCAGTGGAGGTTCCTGATCCATACTCTCTTATATTGTCTTAGTACTAAGTCAGGGAGTTAGGATCAGTTTGGAAGCCCTTTGGCTATTGCTTTAATCTGTTTGTATGAGGGACAGACGTTCAATTGGTCTAGCTATATCTTTACTGGGATGGTAAATAACATTAATAATTCTAAGAAATTTTTGATGTTTCCTAGGTTTCTACAAATGATACTGGACATAGAAACTAGGATTACCAAACCATACCATGCATTTAGACTGACCAGCAAGATGTTTGCCAATATGAGACTGAATTTTCATGGAGACCATATGCCATTGGTGGCTGCAATGCTTCCTCCTACTCACGCTGCTCAACTGAATGAGCCAGTTTCAAAATCACCCAGACCAATACCAACTTCTCCTAGTGCTCAAGTGAATCCACAGGGTCCATCTTCTGACCCTAATGTTGAGTCTTCTTCAAAGGACAATGATCCCAATCCTGACCCTAATGTGGCAGATGATCCCTTGGGAGGATCTTTCTTTGCTTCTCCTTCTAGGTCCACTGCAGCTCCACCTGCAGGTACAACCTCAGGAGGTGCTGCGGACCTTCATAATCTCACAGCTTTGTATACTTTAGTGTCTGAACAGGGGATGAAAATTGAAAGTTTGGAATCTGAGCTTCAAGCTCACAAGATACTGTTTAAGGATGTGATGGGGAAGCTGGTAAAGAGAGTGAAGTTTTTGGAGTCAAAATTCAAAGCAAGGGGAAGGAATGTGATTTTAAGTGAATCTGACAATGAGGAAGATGAGGAACAAGATGTGGATTCTTTGATCAAGCTAGCTATGGCAGCTGCTATTGCTGCTGACACTTCTTTTGTTCCTGTTGATGCCACTCAAGCGACTGCATTTCCTCCTAGTTCCTCCATTCACACTGATGCATTTGTTCCTGGAAATTATGTTCCTACTGGTACTGCTTCTGATTTCTCTGCTGCTCCCTCTAACAAGGGTAAATCTCCAATGGTGGAGGAAGATCCTCCAATAAAAGAAAGGTCATTTAGACAGATGGAGGATGTAACATTTCTCATTTTCAGGTTATTTTCAACTTTAATAAATTCCATTATTTATTTTTAGAGTTTTACGCGTTCGCTTTTAATTATTATCTTATAGTTAAATCGCGTAAACTAAAAATCAACGATCAATGTAAACGGACACCAAACGAATTAAAGTTTACATCAAGCAAGTGTTATATGATTATTAAGAGTATAATTTATAACTTTTCATAATTTATTTTTGTTGGTTACGTAAAACGCTTACGTTTCGCAATAAATTACATTCGGTCGTACCCGGAAGCACCTTTACCTATCTACACTTAAACAAATACCCACGTTTATACCCAATACTCAAAATTTAATTATTTTTCTCACTTATATCCCATCTACACAACAGGCTTGACATTGACCTGTGAGGTCCTTTTTGATGATCAACTCAAAGATGAGTTTGACAAGATTAGACATGCTCTTGCTATCATGCATCACAACACCCTGCTGCTGATCTGCAAGCACAGAACCTAAGGAGGTCACTTAAAAGACCAGGTGCTAATGTGGAACAACCTGGGTCTAAGAGGTCAAAATCCTCTGCAGCTCCACAGACTCCTGTTCCTGCTGCTACACATCAATCATCTGCTGGTGTTACTACTAATGTACATTAGTCACCATTTGTTAATTCTCCACCTTCTACTCCTGCTGTTACACCTGTTACATTTGTTGATCCCCCTGTTGCTCCTACACCATCTTTTGCTACACCTGTTTCTAGGTCATCTAGACCTAGGACAAGAAGTCAATCATCTGCTGCTAATATCAAGACATATAGCACCAGGAGGAAGTCTCTAGCAACAAGGATGATGCCATCTTTTGAAGTGGATTTGAATGCTCCTGATAAATCCTTCATTCAAGTGCTATCTGATAATGACTCTGATGATTCTAATGATGATTCCAACCCTCTTTTTTGGCATGCATTTGCTGCATGGGAAGTTATTCCTACTGGCTTGGGTAATGTAAATGCTTTATACTTCACTGATAAATCTTCCAAGTACTTTACTCATCTTAGAGAGATTCTGCACTTGATTAATAGACAGGATCTGTCTAAGTTATATGGAATGGTTGTTAAGCATTATGAAGTTAACCCTCTAGCTGGTACAAGAATGATTTTGTGGGGAGATCTTCATGTTTTGTTTGAATCTACTACTGGTGGTTCAAGTGTTGAAGTTTGGAATGATCAACAGTAGTGGGTTATCCACAGCTGGAAATTGTTTCCATTTTCTGGTGTTCATGTGCTAGAAACATTTACTGGCAAGATCTTATACATGTTTGCAGATACATCATATCCTCTCTCTGCTTCACTCATGAAGAAGATATTGAAGCATAAGTTGGAAGTGGAGATAGATGGTATAGGGAATAACATGACATATGCTGTGCAACTAATTAAATTCATCAAGAATCAGCTTGCTTCTTGTGTTCCCTCTGCATAAGTCTGGTACAATGTTACTGTCTTGTATATACTCTGTTTCTTTTGGTATGTATAGTTTTGATTGTTGCAGGTGCTTTTGGATGGTTTTTGCGGTTTTTGAGGTTTTTGGATGGCATCACCATGTTCTGATATGCAACTGAGCATAAATCCTTTTTGGCTCAAATTTTGTTTTCTTGTGATAAAATATTTTGGTGCAAAATGGTTTTATGGCACCTTGTTTTCAAAGTTTCTCTTTTGAGGTGCAACATCATTATGGGTATCAATTCCCAGGCCTTATGGCTAGAAATAATTGAACCATGGCTCTCAATTGCCAGGCCTTAGGGCTAGAATTAATTGAGTTTTGGTTTCAATTCCCAGGTCTTGTACCAGAATGAATTGATATAGCTGTAATGGTTTGCTTAAAACCATAGGGTCTCTCAACTGACCAATGTTTCATGTACCAATAAGTTGAGATGGTTTGCAATCCACCATGGGAGTAACCCTTTCTGGGTCCCAAGGATTGTCTAGCCCACAAGCAAACGGCTATGTGGTAAAGGCTATCCAAATCCGTTTATGGCTGTGATGACTTGCCCAAAGTCATATAGTACTCAACCCACTATGATTCAAGTTTGGAGTGGTTGAAAATGGTTCCAATCTTCCATGGCATTCCTTTTTCTAGGACCCAATAGATTGGCTAGCCCAAGAGTTAATGGCTACTTGGTAAAGGCTTCATCAAATCCATTTACTTTCTATGATTCACCTCTCCCCGGAGTTAACACACCATGGGATGTGATGAGAATCGTATGTAACCCTGAATTGATGGATGTTGCTGAGGTGGTCCAAAGTTGGTTGCTGCATGCATTTTTTTACAGTTGTGACGCAAGTATTCTTTTAAACATATTACGAGTTGGCCCTAAGTAGCTAATACCACTATTGCCACTAAATGAACAGACAAATGCTAGTTATCGAGCGCGAATGTTATGAATAGATCTTTAGGAATTGAACATCCCCGTATCGGAGTGAGTAACCTCATCGGTCTTTGACAGTACTGAAACAACGAACGTATTACATGTCGGAACAATGTGGATGTTGCAGGGTTTGAACATCTACAAGGGCAACATTTAGTGCATTAAATTTGCAGACATTCTGATGTCGAGCTTCGGTGTCATGAGCTTAGATGCACTCGTAGAATACTTTTTAAGATAATGTATGTGTTACATGTCTTACTTTGGAATCTTGTGGTCCTCATTATACATTAACTAACATGTGAATTCACCAACTTATAGTAGACATTTTAAAGCATGTTTTTTTCCTCAGGTCAATAAGGACAGAAACAAGGATACATTGGTAGGTCATCATTTTGGAGTCATACTATAAAGATTTTTGGATGCATTACATTTTGTGAATATTTGTTATGGTCTTAAAATCTTTACTTTTTCAGGATGAACTATTAAGCTTCGGCTATTGTAACAAACAATCTATTTAATCCAATGTTATTTAATTTTTATAACGACTCATGATAGAGGACCTTCATCAATAACCTCGTTGCTATTTGATCTATGAGTAACACTCGCCAACCATATTTTTCGCTGCGACCCATTTTCGGTGGTGACACAAAGAGATAGCCAAACCAATCACACCTCCATCTGAGTCAGCTTCTGAAGAAGACATTGATCCAGAACAGGCTCAGAAGCGATAAAGACAAGCAGAAAATTGGCTCTTATTGCAAAGACTTCAAG
This sequence comes from Tanacetum coccineum, assembly GCA_026074375.1. Lineage (NCBI taxonomy): Eukaryota > Viridiplantae > Streptophyta > Magnoliopsida > Asterales > Asteraceae > Tanacetum > Tanacetum coccineum. The sequence goes on from BQNB010121867.1 coordinate 5,564, forward strand.
AAACCTACAAACCTACCAACAACAACCTCAGAACTTCTACAAACACCAGAAGACAAGAATGTGATACTACCCCAAGGTATAGGAATGACATCAGACTGGACAGTTGGGAATTAGAGGGCAGTGAATGTTGTTGGCGGCTATGGAAACTTAGGTGGGACTAGAGTAGTGCAACAGTATGGGATACAGTGTTTTAACTGCAAGGAATTTGGTCATTATGCTAAGGAATGCAGAAAGCCAAAACGGGTTAAAGACTCTACATATCATAAGGAAAAGATGTTGATGTGTAAACAAGCTGAGAAAAGTGTTCAACTTCAAGTAGAGCAATCTGACTGGCTAGCAGACACGGATGAAGAGATTGATGAACAAGAGTTGGAAGCACATTACAGCTACATGGCAAAGATCCAGGAGGTTCCTAATGCAGACTCAAGAACTGATTCTGAGCCATTGGAACAGGTACAATACGATACTGACAATAATGTGTTTGCCAATGACATACAACATTTTGACCAATCTGAATCCATTAGTAACACATGTGCAGTGGAAACGGATGATAGTAATGTCACTCCTGACTCACCGGATATGTGTGATAATGATATTCAGGATGACCAAAATGATGTAGAATGTGATGATGAGCGTGTTGCACTTGCTAATTTAATTGCTAATTTAAAGCTTGATGTCGATGAAAATAAAAAGATTCAAAAGCAATTAAAGAAAGCAAATGCAACATTGACTCAAGAGTTAACTGAGTGCAAATCTATTCTTGCGGAAACTAGTAGAACTCTAGGGGAATCTAATAGTATTCGGGATAGTTGCTTAGTTGCACTTCAAAATAAACAGACTGAGTTTGAGAGGTACAAGGCCTTTAATGATCGTACAGTTGACTATGACAAACTTGAACATAAGTTAAATGAAGCTCTAGGACTAATAGCTCAAAAAGAAACTGACATAAAAGAAGGTTTAAAAGTTAAAGCCTATGAAATTTCAGTTGTCAAAGAGAAACATGATGAGTTAGTCAAACAGAGTCTTTTAACCAAGTCACATTACGAAGGTCTTGTCAAGGAGAAAACAAAGGTAATAACGGATTTGAAGCTTAAGGAAGAAAAAGATATTGACAAAATGATTTCAATGGAAAACCAGATAAAGTTTTTGAATGAAATTGTTTACAAACGGAGTCAATCAATCCAAACCATTCATATGTTAGCACCCAAATGCCCTACATTTAATGGAAGACCTACCTTTACCAATCCAAGGTACCTCAAAAAGGCTCAAAATGAGATACCATGTTTGTATGCGATCCCACATGACCAATCTGACCCTGCAAACAGACTCGTCCCTAATAGGGAAGAGACTCGGACTCTTGAAGAAGAGAGTCGATTAAAATTGAATAAAGACTTAGTGAAACCTTTTGACAACACAAAGTTAAATAATCTTTATGAAATTTTCAAACCCCCGACTCAGCATTATGAAATTCAGTTTGCACAGGAAAATGAAATAAGAAAGAAAATGTAGAGAAAATCATTTGTGAAAACAAAGCCAAATATTTTCAAAAACATAGATTTCTTACTAGTGTCTAAATCAATAAGCAAAAGTATACAAGCATAAAATGTCATGACAAATAACTATAATCATCTGAAAGAAATTGTCAATCAAGCATGGCAAAACAATCAAAACTACCTTCTCAACTTCGTACCCAACTGCGCAAGATATGGAAACCTAGTTTTTAAGACAGTATGATGCCCCTTGGCCCTTAAGAACTCAGAATGCTAGTTTCGCATTGTACATGAGCACTTAAGCAAGAAAAGCATGCAAGATTTAAAGTACGATTGAATCCTCTTGAAGATGAACTTGATGAACTTGGAATATATAACAGATTTTTCCAACATGTATAAAAAGCTTTTGCAAGATGTGTGTCTAAAGATGTTATGTGTTCTATTTGCAATCTTCATCTGATTTAGATGAGATCACTGAATTACAATGCTTATATCTTCATAAAGTCAGGGAATGTGACTGTCTTGCACAAAAGCTTTCTGAACAAACTGAATTTGTAAGTAAAGAGATTTACACTGAGCTTTTACAGAGTTTTGCTAAATTAGAAAAACACTCCATTTCTCTTGAAATCGCTTTACAAGAATGTCAAGAACAACTGAAAAATGACACAGTTTGCAAAGAAAAGGCGTCAAATGTATTTCGAAAGGAACGTGAACAATATTTTGAAATACAAGATTTGAAAGCTCAACTGCAAGACAAGAACATTGCAATAAGTGAGTTAAAGAAAAAAAACTCAAAAGAAACTCATTGAAAAATGCAAAGGAAAATCTGTGGATACTAAGTTTGATAAACCATCTGTTGTTCGACAACCAAATGCTCAAAGGATTCCAAAACCATCAGTTTTAGGAAAACCGGCTCCGTTTTCAGACTCTCTTGAGAGAAAATATTTTGCAAAGAAAAAGTCGGTTTTAAAAACTAATGAGTCAGAGGGTTTATCAAAACCAGTCACTCCACAGAATTTGCCTCAAACAGCAAAGCAAGCTGTAAGAAACACAAATGTGATTAAACCAGGCATGTATCGAATTGCAAGTAGTACCACACAAACTAGAGCACCACAGTTGAATCAGACTTCTAGGAATACTAATCCTCGCGTATCTACATCTACAGGAGTAGCTCACAAACCTAATGTTAGCAGACCACGAGCCTAGTAGCAATCAAATGCAAGAATAAGGTGTGCCACAACACTAGTCATGTAAGTTTATAGACGACTGAAGTAGAAGAACACCCTAGGATTTCTAGTATTTCTAATCAAACAAAGTCTGTAACTGCGTGTAATGACAGTTTAAATTCCAGAACTTCGAATGTTAATGTTGTTTGTGCTACTTGTGGAAAATGTGTGTTTAATTCGAATCATGATGCTTGTGTTTCTAAGTTTTTGAAAGACGTGAATGCTAGAACTAAGAAGCCTAATGTAGTGCCTATTAGTACTAATAACCCCAAAAGTCAAGCGAACAAATCTATTGCAACACCCCATAAGAAAACAGTTGCATCATAATCCACTATCACAAATTCAAAGAGTTACTATAGGATGTTGTATAAGAAGACTAATAAGGCGTGGAAATGGTGGATAGCACAACAATGCCCATCAACATATACATGGGTTCCTAAGACAAAAAGGAAATGGGTACCTAAAGTTAGGAACGAAAGTGTGACAAAAGGAAAGTTAGTTTTCGTAGATAATGTATCTAGGATAACTAATGTCTTAAAACTCACAAACACTTTATTACCAATTTTGTCATGTATTTCTGTCGTCCTATAATTCTCTTGCAGATTGTAGAAAGAAATAGAGGTGGGGTTATGTGGGGGGGGGGGGGGGGGGGGGGGGGGGGGTATTGTATAATAATAAAGAGTGTTGACTAGGGATGGCACTAAGCACATGACGGGCAATCTATCTCTGCTGTGCAATTTTGTTGAAAAATACTTGGGTACCGTTCATTTTGGCAATGATCAATTTGCTCCAATTCTTGGTTATGGAGATTTGGATTCAAGGAAATATCATGATTAAAAGGTCTACAACGTTGTTCTCTGAGAGGATTCTTCCAAACACTTCATCTTCTTGGTCTTTCAGCCTGCATGAATATCTTCCTAAGAAGTTCTATTAACATCTCATTATCTTGATCTAATAAGAGCTTTGCGACCAACATCAATGTAAGAGTTCCCCTTGACAATGGATACTCCTTCTCTACCAGCATGTAGATGTCTATTCCCTTCTCTGTAGACACATGATGCACACCACATGAATCATATAGCTTCCAAGTTAAATCATGAATATGATTTTGAAGCTTCCATAACTCATCCTCTGTATCTGGTTCAAATAATCTTTTCAACTCAACCCATATCTCTCTTTCTTTGTCATTTATTGGTTCTGTTGAATTGAACTTCTCTTTAACCAGACTCCACAGCATCACTAAGTCATCCCTGTCAAAGGCTTTGAGCATATCATCAAAGAATTGATGTACCTCAGTATGATTTCTAACTCTAATGATCTTCCAGTACTTCCTAGTGCCTTCAGTGTAAATCTCCTAGTCAATTGTTGGATACTTAGTTTGTAATGCTTCAACATTCATCCCTTGCTCTGGAACTACTATCATCATTTGTTGTAGCTCTTCTTGTGATAGTTCATCAGGTTCTTTATTTCTTGGTTCTTTAGCTTGCTGTGAGCTTTCACCAATCTTTTGTCTCTTAGAAATTTCTTGACCAACTTCTTCTTTTGCATCCCTTTTTGAACTTCTAGCTGCTATCTTAGGAACTGTTCTGTCAACATCACTCTCCATTAGAGTAAAAGTTTTTACCCTTTTCATTGTTCCTTCAAACAAACTCTTGATCTCATCAAATGAATATCCTCTCAACTGCTGTAGTGTATAACTTCCCATTTGCTTGATATAGTTAGATATATAAGTTCTTTTTTGAGCCTGTGTGGGTGGTTGGTTCCTCCTTTCTTCAGCTCTTTATTGGGCAAAATGTCTCTTTCTCTGGTTGATAAGTTTTGCAAGCAATCTTGCTTTTTCAGCTTCAGAGTATTTTTCTCTTTCTTCTACTTGTAAGTGCTAACTCTTCATCAGCTTTAATTCTAGCTTGTATGTCTTCCCATTCTTCAATATTGAAAGAGCTAGCTGCTTCATGTACCCTGGTAATCCTCTGCCTCTCTTCTTCATCAAGTTGTTCTTGTAATCTCAAAGCTGCTTCATAACCAAGTCTTTTTTGTTCTTGTTGCAACTTTATCTTAGTCTGAATAGTCTCAGCTTCCTCTATTATAACTTTACCCTTGTCTTTGGCTGAACTAACACTAGCAGTACTAACTGATGCACCAATAGTGGAAACTGGCTCAGCAGTACTAACTCCTTTTTCAGCATTACAAACTTCTTCAGCAGCAGTGAACTCAAAATCAGACTCCATATCATGCTCATGCCTCCTCTGAACCTCTGCATCATGTTGTACCAAAGAAATATCAGGATCTTAGTCAATTTAAACTATCTTCCTTCCCTATTTGGAAGGATCCTCCAAATCTTCTTCATCATCATATACAACAAGTCTGGCCTTCCTTCTAGCTTGACTGGTTTTGACAGTTTTCTCCAATTTCTTCACCTTTTTTATAAGTTTGGTAAAAGTAGTACCATAGATTTGTTTTGTCTATTTCAAATCTATCTCCAAGCTCTCTACTTTTTTAGACAATTTTGTACATAGAGCCATCAATTCTTATAGTTGCATACTGCCCTCATCTCTTCCAAGTGTGTTAACTCTTAGGAGAGGTGAATCATGAGGCATGGTAGGGGTCTTATCAATGTTACCATTATCCTGTCCTGCATCTAAGCTAGTGACAGTAGTGGTAGCCCCTCCAAGTCTGACATCCACACCTGTGGAAGCAGCCTTATCTCGACAGGGTCTGAGTAGGAGATTGGCTTAGACACAGAGATTTCCTTAATCTGTTATTCTCTTAGAGGTTGATGAAATTGGTGGTTGAGAGGTTGGTGGAGCACTGGTGGGTGTGTGATGGGACTCAACTGGGTGTGTTGATCCTTCACCCTGAACAACTAGGCCCTGAACAATCATTGTAGGAAAGAATGGGATGTCCTCCCCAATATAACCCTTAGAAACCCTCTTCATATTGCTAAAAAGTCTTGGAGTGTGGGTAGAAGCAGTATAAGTTCTTGTGTGAGGTTGAAGCAGTCTCTTGTGCTTGTTCAAAAATACTTGAATAAACCTTGGATACATTAAAAATTTGTGTTTACTATCCAAGTTTTTCACCATTCCATCAAAAATCAGTTTAGAAAAATTAAACTTCCTATTAGTGGCCAAGCAAATAATAGCAGTTGCTATATTGCTACTAAATTGTTCCCATGAAGTTTTCTTAGGACTTAGACAATGTAGGATGGTATGGATGAGAATTCTCCACTGAGGAGAGAAGTGTCCCTTTTGAAAGGTCAATTTGTCAAAATTAGACACATACCCCATAAGAGCAAGTTGTTCAAAGATTTCAGTAGTAGGCAAATTACTAATACCATCAGAATCTTCTAACTTGAGATGCCTCCTAATAGATCCCTCAGTAACAATCTTAACTTTCCCATCTATTGTAGCAGTTATTTCCATTTCTCCATTATCAAGTGTGCTTTCAGTAGCAGTTTGCCAAAACTATTAGATAAGAGAAACATAGATAGTGGGATTTTCAGTAAGAGCATACCGAATGTGATTTGCATTAAGAAAATCCACTATTTGATGAAATCCTTCACTGCCCTCTGATTTCTTTAAGTAATCGACCATGTTGTGTGTGTCACAGAACTCCAAATTCGCCATTGTTGATTGAGAAAAGTTCGATTAGGGTTTTGGGATATGTTCGTTTATGAGAGTATGAGTGTTTGGCAAAGTCAATTGAGATGATATAGATAGCATTTAAGGTTTTGATTAGACCGACTGAATAGAATTGATTCTTTATCTTGAAAAATCTTAGGATTTAAAGAAAGATCATGAATCATCCAATTTAAGGAAACCTATAAGCGTAGTTGGCGGAAATATCTCAACGGCTATATTTAATTAAGAAAAATCTGTTATGCCCCAAACAGTACTAACGGTAGTCTAGCAGTACTAAGTTTAGCCTAACAGTACTAATATTAAGCCTAGCAGTACTAATATTATCCAGCAGTATAAAGTTGATGCCTAGTAGTATTAACTTACACTAGCAGTAGTAAGTTTGAGTCATCAGCATTAACTCCAATTGCGTTCCAAAAAGCATTTCCATTATCAATTTTGATCTTCACAAGCTCTCTTTCTGTTTTTATTCTCTCTATATCTGTCAATTCTTTTACTCACCAATTCACTCTCTTTATTTTTGCTTCACACATCTCTCATTCTGTTTTTATTCTTACTTTATCTCTAAATTCTTTTTCTCATTGAAGCACTCTGTCTGTTTTTGTTTCACACATCTTCTCTTTCTGTTTTTGAACTCATTATATCTCTCATTTCTTTTTTGCTTACAATTCTCTCTGTCTGTTTTTATTTTTTCTCAATTCTTTTAAGCTCACTTTTTCTCTCTGTCTGTTTTTGCTTTCTCTTAAGTCTTTTAAGCTTACTTTTTCTCTCTGTCTGTTTTTATTTTCTCTCAATGCTCACAGTATTAATTATAACAGTAGTCGAAATTATACTTACCAGTAGTAAGGTAGGCCAACAACACTAACTTGAATTTTATCCTTAGCTGCTATTCCATTCCATTTCAAGCATCATTTATGCATAATCCGCTGCATATTAACACAATTAACCTTCCCTCAATCAATACTTTAGAGGTTAAGCATTCCTATACTAGCAATCAGATAATTGAAATCTACCAACATCAAATGCTTTTGTGAGCAAATCTGCAACATTCTGATCTGTGTGAATCTTGATCATCTGAATAAGCTTTTTCTCATTAGAATCTCTGATAAAATGATGTCTAATTTCAATGTGCTTAGTCTTTGAGTGAAACACTAGATTCTTAACTATACATATGGTGCTTTCATTGTTAATAAAAATCTTGGTATTCATGAAATTGTATCCATAATCTAGCATTTGGTTTTGAATCCATAACAGCTGTCCACAACAACTAAATGGAGATACATACTCTGCTTCAGTAGTAGAGTTGGCAACTATAGTTTGCTTCTTAGATTTCCATGAGATCAATCTACTCCTAAGAAATTGATAACCTCCTGTTGTGGATTTCCTGTCTAAACTTGCACCAGCATAGTCACTATCAGTATAAGCTTCCAAGGCAAATGGTGAGTCCTTAGGATACCAAAGGCTCAATTTAGGTTGACCTTTCAAGTATCTAAAGATTCTCTTCACAACATGAAGATGTGAAACTTTAGGTGTGACTTGAAATCTTTCACAAGCATATACAGCAAACATTATATCAGGTCTAGAAGTTGTTAGATACATCAATGATCCAATCATTGATCTATATAAGTGAACATCAACATCTTCAGCTTCTGCTTCCTTAAGCAATGGCTTTGAAGTCTCCATGGGTGTACTTGTTATCCTTACAGTTGAAAAACCAAACTTCTTCAAGATTTCATCTACATACTTGTCTTGACTGATGAAAATCCCATCATCTTTCTGAGTTACTTGCAGTCTTAAGAAGAATATGAGCTCTCCCATAGAACTCATCTAGAACTTCTTATGCATCATCTTTTCAAAATCAGTACACATCTCATTCCTTGTAGACCCAAAAATGATATCATCTACATAAACTTGTACTAGTAGAATATCACATTTGACTCTTTTAATGAACAAAGTTTTATCTATTTGGCCTCTCTGAAATCCATTGTCCAATAAATAGGTAGATAAAGTCTCATACCAAGCTCTAGGAGCTTGATGTAGACCATATAATGCCTTTTTCTACCTTATAAACTCTGTCAGGAAACTATGGATCTTCAAATCATAGAGGTTGACAGACATAAACTTCTTCTTCAATTTTTCCATACAAAAATGCACTCTTCACATCCATTTGGTACACAACAAAGTCTTTGAATGAGGCATAGGCTAAGAACAGCCTAATTGCTTCAATCCTAGCAACTAGAGCAAAAACCTCATCATAATCTATTCCTTCTTCTTGAGTGTAACCCTATGCAACCAGTCTTGCCTTATTTCTAATCACAATACCTCTCTCATCTTTCTTGTTAATGTATACTCATTTAGTTCCAATGGCCCTCTTTCCATATGGTAAATCAACCAAAGTCTAAACCTTCTGTAATTTAAACTGTAGAAGCTCATCTTGCATTGCTTCTATCCAGCTTGGATCTGTCAAAGCTTGAATCACCTTCTTGGGTTCTACTTGTGATAGAAAACAAGCAAATAGACAATTTTAAAGGTCTTCATGAGTTTTCCCTTCATAAACAGCACTAATAAACCCTTGTTCATTTGAAGTCTTTATCATTCTCATTGTCTGTACACCAGACTGCACATCACCAATCACATGATCAAGTGAATGATATTTATGGATTCTTGTATTTGGAGTAGTTGGAACTAGATATGTGTTAGTAATGTTGCTCATATCTAATTTCGTTTCATCACCAAAGAAATCAGCATTTTTGGCTTCAAGTGGAGCAGTAGTAATTGTTGGACTAACAGTATTAATATTAGACTATCAGTATTAACATTTATACTGGCAGCATTAATACTTGGCCCAGCAGTATTAACATCTTGAGTACTATTTCTAGGCCTCTCTTGATCATCAATTCCACTTGCTTTACTTACACCTTCATCATCCTTCTTTTCAACATCACCAAAAGGCTGTGGTTCATCATTAATAGCATTCTTTGAAGAAGAATCAAATAGTGAGCCATCTTTCCATAGTGGCATCAAAATGCAGTCTTGGCTAGATCTTGTCTCCTTGCTAGAATGACATGCACCAATACTTTCTTCTGTACCTACAAAATCATTAGGTTTGTACCTGCAACAACTGGCACATAATTCATTGATTTTGTTAGAACATCAATATCAAACATCCACTTTGGTCCATCATCTGCAATAATAGGCTTATCCTCCAAGAACCTAATATGCAAATTTTCTTCTACTTTCCTTGTTCTAATGTTGTATACCCTAAAAGCCTTACTATTCATTGAGTATCCAACAAAGAATCCTTCATCAGACTTTCCATCAAACTTTTCTAAATAGTCTAAGGTATTAAGAATGGTAACATGACACCCAAATGGTCTCATGAAGCTTAGAGCAGGTGTTCTACCTCTAAATAGTTCATAAGGGGTCTTGTTGTGAGGCTTAACTACTAATACCCTATTCTGCACATAGCAAGTAGTATTAACTATTTTAGCCCAAAATGTAGTAGGTAACTTAGAGCCAGCTAACATGGTTCTAGCAGCCTCAATTAGTGTCCTATTTCTTCTCTCAGCAACACTATTTTGCTGAGGAGTTCTAGCTATACTAAATTCCCTCTTAATGCCTTTCTTTTTACAAAATTCACTCATAACTCTATTTTTGAACTCTGTTTCATTGTCACATATGATTATCTTTACTTTCTTATCAACTAGATTTTCTATTTCAGTTATAAAGCTCTTAAGAATGCCACTAGTCTCATCCTTAGATGCTAAAAAGAAAACCCAAGTAAATCTGCTATAATCATCAGTGTCAACTAGATAATATTTCTTATTCATTAAGTTGCTCACAAAAGTTGGACCAAACAAGTCCATATGCAACATGAATAAAGGCTGAGTAATAGAGTTTTGAATTTTAGACTTACAAGAGGCATTGCGTTGCTTTCCCTAAGGCAAGCAACACAAATTTGGTCATTTTCAAAACGTTTTATAGGTAAAAATCTCACAATATTTTCCTTAACAAGTTTATTAATGGTTTCAAAATTTGCATGACCTAGCCTCCTATGCCATAGCATTGATTCATCAAGTGTGGCCTTTGCAACAAGACAAGTTAAACTCTCTTTAGGAACAATATTCTTTATATCAACACTACACATATTGTTCTTTATAGGAACTTTAAGTAAAACCTAACTTTCATCAGCTAACTTAAAGTTAGGAGACATAACAAAACATCCAGTGTTAGTAAAAAGAACACTGTTCTTTTTGTCACACATCTGTGAAACACTAAAAAGGTTAAACTGTAACTCCTTGACAAAGTACACATCCTTAAAATCAAGCTTACCAGTTTTAAGAGTTCCTTTACCAGTAATTTTCCCTCCTTTGGCTCCTCCCCTAAAGGTAACATATCCTCCATCAAATTCCTTAAAGTCTGAGAGATAGGACATGTTCCCTGTCCTGGCCTAGCATCCACTGTCAATACCCATAAGCACCCCCCTGATATCTTTTTGTGGATGACCCTGCACATAAAAATAAGGAAATTAGTTTCCTTTGGGGACCCAAGCCATCACTGACTTGGATCTGCCTCGTGCATCAACATAATTATGTTTCTTCAAAGTAATTGATGCACTATTAAGTTTGGTAGGTCTCCAAACCCAACATGCTGAGGCCTTAACAGCATTAACCTGATTTGCCCTAACAGCATTAACTACTGCTGAATTTGGCCTAGCAGTATTAACTGCTTTTGGCCTAGCAGTATAAAAACTTCCCTTAGCAGTATTAACTTTTTGGCTAAAATTTTTGTTAGTTAATGTTGTTTTTATTTGATAGGGCCTCTTTATAGTTGATTATGCTGATTTAGAAAAATGTAACATTGGTCTAGCACTATAAATTGTAGTTTTGGGATGAGCAGTATTAACAGGCCTAGCAGTATTAAGTGGTCTTAGGCCAGTTTTCATTAAAACTGCTCTTGGAACTATGTTCATGTGAGCACTAGGGTGAACCATTTTAGTAGAATAATTGCAATTCACCATTTTATAATTATTCCCAGATACCACCCTTTCCCTTTGATGGTAATTACAGTTAGCCTACACATGGTCAAAACTTCTACAGACAAAACAAGCTTTGTTGTACATCACAAAGTCACTTCCTAGCTGTTGGGACTTCTGATTATTCTAGTTTCTTTGATTTCCCCTAGGACCTTGTGACCTGTACATTTCAGCATACTTAACTGGTTTCCTAACTGGTTTTTCTTGTTGTTTAGGTCTAACAAATTCTATCTTAGCAACAGTAGGAAAAATAGTTTTCTTCTCTAACTTATCAGCTGACACCAATTTCTCAACCATTGGGGCATCAAGAGATTCCCTAACCTCATTAGAAGCATCTTCACTTAATTCTTACAAGTCCTAGTCCATACCTTCAACTCAGGCTGTTGGAACTCCTCTAGACTAGAGTTGGACAAATAAAGGTTTGGGGGTGAAAATAACCCTGTAAGAGGAGGTGGAACAACATTATAGCTTATAAACCCCAAACCCTTTCTACTTTTATCAGGTATCTGACTCCCTATTAATTTGTCTAGACTCTTAGAAGCATTATTAAATTTTTCAATTTTAAGTTGATTGCTTTCTTTTTCTTGCTTAAGCTTTTCTAACTCACTTTTAAGCATACTAATTTCTGAGTCTTTATATGAGATATCTCTTTTTAGAACAGCAAGTTGCTCATAAAAAATAACCTTATTCTTTTTGTAAAAGACAAGTTGCTTTTCTATAGATGCTAACCCTCTTTTAAACTTTATCCTTAAATCATCAAGTTAAGTTTTAATAGTTTTAAAGCTTTTTAGATAGGTTTTTGAACAAGTTTTGTCATTATGTACCCCATAGTCTGAAAAAGCCATAAGAGCCATGTTTGTAGGGACTTTATCATCTGTTATAGGCTCCATGTCCAAAAACCACTCCATCCAATGCCAACATGGCTTTGAAGAAGATTCGTCCACATTTACATCCATCGTAAGCTGATCTTAATTCTTGTTCCTGCTATCTTGGTTCCTAGGTCCTCTGCATTCCCTTGCAAAGTGTCGTATCTTGTGGCAGTTGAAACACTCCACCTTGGACTTGTCATATCCAGCTGTATCACTCCCATTGATGGTGATCTTTCTACCAGTTTTCTAGAAAACACTTCTTGTCCTCATGCTCATCAATGCTAACTGCCACTTCAAATCCATCTCTTCTATGTCCATACTTCATGATTTTTTACGATGATCCCTCATATACAAGTTGAAGACCCGTTTGGTTGACTGACCACAAATTGCATAAACGAGGTGTCATCACTAAGCTGCAGTACTAAGTTGAGTACTAGCAGTGCTAACTTGAGTGCTAGTATGGTTAACTTGAGTGTTAGTATTACTAACTCCATAAGCAGTATTGACTTTATTAGTACTGCTAGAAGATGACACAAAAGCCACATTTTGAGAATTTGAGCTTGAGCTTGAGCTTGCAGTTCCTTTAACCTCTTGTTCAACAATCTTGAAATTGTTATAGAGGTTTTCAAAGCTCATTATGTCCAGATCAGGTTTATTCCTCCAGACCACAACATGAGTATTCCACTCAGAAGGCAAACTTCTCAAAAATTTCAAATTAAGATCTTCTTGTGAAATATTTTCACCCAGGATAGCTAACTGGCTTATAATCTTCTGAAGCCTGTTAAAAATAGAGTCAAGAGACTATGTGCTTGGAGCACTAAAGTTCTCATACATTTTCTTTAGAAGAGTCTTTTGAGTCTTCTTTGTGGCTTCATTACCACCAAATCTTATTTGTATAGCAGCAAACAAAGTCTTAGTATATTTGTACCGATTGAAGGTCACTAGATGTTCATTAGGAAGTGCCATCAGTAACATACTTTTTGCCTTCATATCATTCTTCTTTTGAACCTTTTCTTCAATAGTTACAGGACCTGGTATTAGTGTAGTTGAGATACCATCAGCATTTGTTGTTGTTTTAGCTACAGGTTTGAATGAGTTTCTATTCTCAAGGATAACCCATAGAGCATAGTCTTGTACTTGAAAGTATTGCTCAATCCATAGCCTCCACATATCATATTCACCTTGTTTAAGAGTGGGTAACTTTGCAGTAGTGGTGATTTGAGCAGTTTCTAGATCCATCTCTTCTTTGTGAGTAAAGAGTTCTTCTTGTTAGTTTCTTCTAGATCAAAGTTTCAGAACACAAGCTCTGATACCACTTGTTGATCCCAACTTAAGATCTATTCCTTAACTTGTAAAGATTAAGTTACTTTGGATAAATCCAAAATAACTATGGTATAAACTTTGTAAATACTAAGAGTATGCGGAATCTACTCTTTAATACTTAGAAGAATACTAATGAAACAGTAAACTGTATGAACAATTATAGCTGCTTTAAAAGATTCCTTTAAGTCTTTTTTGTAGCTTCATTCCCACCAAATCTCTTTTTAACAGCTTCCAGCAACTTCTTAGAATCCTTTATAGAGTTAAACTTTAACTGATGTTCATTGGGAATGCCCGTCATTAAAGTGCTTCTAGCTTTCACCTCTAATCTTCTCTAAGCCTTTTCTTTACCAGTTGTAATAGGCATCTCTATCACAACACCTTCCACAGTTGTTGTTTTTGGCAAGGTTGCACCATTCTCTATGACTTCCCACAGTGCATATTCTATCATCTGGATATATTGTTCAATCCTCATCCTCCAGATCTCATACTTACTAGGTTTGAGCATGGGAACTTTGGATGCAGCCACCATGTGTGTAGAGTCTTGATTCATATATTTTAGCAAAAGATCTTGTGTATAAAAATAGGTTCTTCTTATTCAAAGCTTTTCAACAAGCTCTGATACCACTTGTTGATCCCACTTTAATAGATCAAATTCCTTAAGCTTGTTTAAGGATTATTTATATTAGATAAATCTAACACAACTATAGAAAAAGCTTTGTTTGAATGTATTAAAGATTATGTGGAATCTAATCTTTAATATTAAGAAGAATTATCAATGAAATAGTAATTCAAAACAAATAAGCTCCAATACTATTAATGATAATAATACGAATACTCTCAAAGTATTAGGGTTACAAAGACCTTGAAGCTAAGAATTATATGACTAAGATTGATAAAAGATGATTTTGATACGTATAAAACTCTATGCCCTAAGACCTCCTTTTATACACCAAGGAGTCTTACTCGGCTTACAATACTTTCCTAAGTATATAAAATCTTTTCTATAAATAACTAATACATATCAAGTAAGCAGTACTAACAAATAGTACAAACTTACACTAGCAGTACTAACTTAATACTAGCAGTACTAACTACTTCAGCAATATTGCCTTGATTGAAACATGGGATAATATATAGGCAAAGATTGATGTTGATCGTCAATTGGCTAAAAGATTGCAAGCACGAGAACAAGAAGAGTTGTCTATTGAAGAAAAGGCTACATTATTTCAACAACTCTTAGAGA
>BQNB010121868.1:0-20384 GCA_026074375.1 Tanacetum coccineum
TCATTCTACAAGGCCTTCCAACTAAAATTTATGCTCTTGTCAGTCAACATCGTGTAGCCAAGGATATTTGGGAGAAAATATTTACAAGATGCCACTAGAGCAATTTCAAGTCAATACCAAGTTTCTGAACACTCTTCCTGTTGAATAGAGCAAATTGGTTACTGATGTTAAGTTGGTCAAAGATTTGCATACTACTAATGTTGATCAGATTCATGCTCACTTGGAACAACATGAACGACATTCAAATAAAGTTTGATTGATGCATTAACGTAGCTCCGATCCCCTTGCTTTAGTTGCATCTCACCAAATGACACAGTCTCCTTATCAATCTCATCAGCACTCTTACCTGAACTCTCAACATCTATAATTTATCTCACCTCATTAATCTTTACAGTATGGATCACCTTTTGAATCTCAACCATACTCAATCAATCAATCACCAATACCTCATTCTTTCTAGTCCTAATTCGAATTTTAAGTGGGGGTTTTACACCTCGTAATCTGCCCTAAATTTGACCCGTATTTACTGTTTTGATCACTTTTTGTGTAACCAACTTTTGAATGACTTTCCAACCTTAAACAATTTCGAGGCCGGATGTTCTGGAAACTAGACTCTCTGAGCTACATCATAGACACCAGAATTACATCAATTCATGCTTCTAACCTCTAGATATTCACGAAATAACACAACCCTAAATTCTGCTGAAACCTAAGTCAAGTTCTAACGCGATCTAAACCCTAACGATTACACCAACTCGCATCTAATTGATTACTAAGAACCCTAATTAGATTATAAACTTTAATTTACAGAATATCTTGTTACATAAATTAAATCAATGATTAACTAAACAAAAGCTTAATTGAAACATACCTAAACCTTTAATCTTGAAACACTAATTCACCAACTTGTTCTTAATAAAAAAAATCTTTTTTTTTTCTTCTCTTGATGGATCGGCCAAACAAAGGGATAGGGGAGAGAAAAGTGATTTAGGGATTTATTGACCTTATATTTGTACTACCTAGAATCCTAATTGTAATCAGATTTGTTTCTTTTTTTCTTTCTATATGACTGATCCAAATCACCTCCCTTATTAATTAATTAATTTTTTTTATATTTTTCTATACAATTTCGTTCTCCCCCTTATATATATATATTATTAATTAACTAATTATCTTCATTACCTTAAGTTTTATAAAAACCTAAGCTAATTTGGGCAAACCTTTTCACATAAACACAACTACTTAACTTTCTAAAAATAACTTTTCATTTCACATTTCACTTTCTATATTTAGAAAGTCTTTTATAATTAACCAAATTTCACTCACTCCATTTATTTCCATTACGCTACATTCCTCATAAACGCTTAACACTAAATCATCAAATCATTGACGTAGCATTACATGCTATACGCCATTGCTTTCCATTATCACTAAACGTGAACAAATAGAATACTCATTACCAAACACAACCGAACATCAAAATGAGATGCCCATACACCTTAAAATGATTTCATGCACCTATTCAAACCACTTAGCACACATATATGACACATAGCACACCAGAAATCATACAAAATAAACTCTTAGCAATTTCTAAAGGCATCACTAACCTGGTTAAATCACAGTTATCATAGTATCCCCTCCTTGAGGAAATCTCGTCCCGAGATTTAACTAGCAGGCTTAACAACTCGGTCCACGAACAACTATGGATAATTAATCCTCATCTGATCTTCGTGTTCCCATGTAAACTTAGGACCACGTTTTGATTTCCATCTAACTTTCACACGCCCTACCTTCCTACGTTTCAACTTCCTAATTTCTCGATCCATAATCTCTATAGGCTCCTTGACAAAACGAAGTGTCTTGTCGACCTTGATCTCATTCAATGGCACATGAAAATTAGCATCCGCCAGACACTTCTTTAAATTTGACACATAAAAGGTGTCATGCACGCTATTCAACTCCTCAGGTAACCTCAACCTTTAAGCTACAAGGCCAATTCCTTTTAAGGATCTCAAACGGTCCTACATATCTCGGTGCTAACTTACCCTTCTTTCCAAACCGCATTCCGCCCTTCCAAGGTGACACCCTTAATATTACCTGATCACCCACCTCAAACTTTAATGGCTTACGCCTATAATCAACATAGCTCTTTTGATGATTTCTCGCCACTTTGAGCTTTTACTTTATCAACACTACCTTATCAGTCGTTTCTTGTACTAACTCAAGTCCAGTCAAACTACTCTCTCCAATCTCTGCCTATAGAACAGGCGATCTACATTTCCCACCATACAAAGCTTCAAACGGAGCACACCGAATGCTCAATTGATAACTACCACCAAAATCGATAACACATGCCCTCATTATATCCTCCAAAGTCTAATTCATACGTTTACTTTGTCCTTCCGTTTGAGGATGCTAAGCAGTACTCAAATCTAATCACGTCACTAACACTTTTTGCAGCGTCTGCCAAAACCACGAGGTAAATCATCCATCTAAATCTGATTTGATCGTCACCAGAATTCCATTCCTTGCTATTATCTCATCAATATAAATCCTTGCCAACTTCACATCTTGAAATCTCTTGTATAGCTGGAAAAAGAGCTCCTTGGTCAGTCTATCGACCATCACCCAAATCACATCATACTCACTACTTTGACCTTGGAAATTTACTGATAAAATCCATGGTGATTCTATCTCATTTTCACTCAAGTATCTCAGGCTGTTGCAGCAAGCCAAAAGTCTTTGACATCGCAGCTTTCACCTCTTAAACAGATCCAACAATTGCTAACATAGGTAACTATATCCTTTTCTACACGTGGCTACCAATACATGTCTCCAAGGTTATAGTACGTCTTATCCGCTCCCGGATGTACCAAGTACCTTGATGCATGAGCCTCATCCATTACTACCGTTCTCATCATTCCCTACTAACAGAACTCATATACGATCCATAAAGTACAAACTCTCGTCCTCCTTCTTTTCCATATGTCAATCTAACCCATGAAGCCTTTCTGCGAGTACGTTCTCTTGCTTGAACGCCTCACTTTGGGCTGCCAATATCATTCCTCTTACTCCATACTGAATGGTCATAGCCATCGCTCGAACACGTCTAGGTTTCACTCGTTCCTTCCTACTTAACGCATCAATCACCACATTTGCCTTACCTGGATGGTAGCGAATTTCATACTCATACTTACTATACAATTTAATCCATAAAGTACAACCATCATCTGCTCTCTTTTCCATTTGTTGGTCCAGGTCACGCAGCATTTCTGCTGGCGCGTTCTCTACCTTGGACGTCTCACTTGGAGTAGCCAATATCTTGTCCTTAACACTTGACTGGATAGTCATGGACATTGCTCTTACTCGTCTTAGTTTCACTCTCCCTTTCTACTCAACGCATCAACCACTACATTCGATTAATCGAAGCGTCACACAAATCATTCTTCAAAGTCTACTAACTTCAAATAAACTTCATGTTCCTCCTTCGACGTTGAGTAGGCTAGAATGTCATTAATGAATACATACAAACTACCTAAGTACGGTTTTGCAAAACCCGGTCATTAAGCCATGAAAACCATAAGTGCATTGTTTAATAACCCAAAAGCATTAACCGTAGACCTCAAACTGTCGTATTCATTCGAAAATGAAATATGTTATAAAAAAATATAAATAAAAAAAAAAAAAAAAAGTTAAAAAATGGGGGGCGGTCTTGGAATGGCAATCTTCCATGCACATCTTCGCAACTGATGATAACCAGACCGAAAAATCTATCTTTAAGAAAGGACACTTTCCTCGTAACTGATCAAACAAGTCATCAATCCTAGGGAGTGGATAACGGTTTTAACAGTTAATTTATTCAACTCTCTACAATCAATACACATGCGAAAAGAACCATCCTTCTTCCATCATGTAATAACCACAAGTGCTTCTCACGAAAATGACTGGCTCGTATGAAACCTCCTTGTCTTGCAAACTCTCGAAAGTTGTACAGACAAATCTGCATTTTCGAGGGTGCTAGACGATAATGGCGACTTATCGACTGGCGTCGCTTCCATGAACAAATCTATGCCGAAACTCACTTTCATCATGGTGGTCATCGACAAAATTTTGGAAACACGTCAAAAAAATCTCGTACGACGGAAAATATCACGACAATTTGGTTCATCTACCTTGTTTCATTAAGGTCTTCCACGTCTCCATGAGGTACTGTTCACCATGACCCGAAGTATCTCATCACCCTTCCAACGGTATCCTAACCACCATCTCATGACATACTACACAAACTTCCTCTTGGACAAACCAATCCATTCCACAAACACATCAAAGATTCTAGACTCAACGGTATCAACGAAATCCGGAGGGTTACAAACAATCAAATAGGAAAACAAAAACGAAATTCAAGTCAAAGGCTATGAATCAAATAGGAGCGATGCCACATATTGCAAATAGACGTTGATCAAAT
The DNA here is from genome assembly GCA_026074375.1 of Tanacetum coccineum. Taxonomy (NCBI): domain Eukaryota; kingdom Viridiplantae; phylum Streptophyta; class Magnoliopsida; order Asterales; family Asteraceae; genus Tanacetum; species Tanacetum coccineum. Next base: position 4,469 of record BQNB010121868.1, read on the forward strand.
GACATAAGAATCCTTAGAAAGAAAGGAATGTATATGTCACCGAATGAACAGCGCAAACTAAAGAAAATCAAGCAGGCATACTCACGACAAATGAACACGTTAAAAAAATATCAATACGAAAAGACGTAAATTCTTAACCAATTATCGACTTGAACTCGAAAGACCAAAAAAATAATATTTTTTATAAAAAATCAAATTTAAATTAAGAAAGCACTTTAGTATAAAAAACATTTTAATAATAATGAAATTATCTTAAATGTAATCTTTGAGAAATTCCCCATTCTGGTTATCATAAAAATTTAGAGATTGTTTATCTAATTGTGTATCGTACCTTAACCACTAGTAAATCACTTAAACCTCTTTTTTTATAATAAAATAAAATCTATTTATAAAGATCTTTTATACACAGTTATTCTCAAACACACAACACAATACTTCCAAAGGGTTTTTATAATTCGACATCAATTATAAAATATGTTACTCAAACAAAGGACACCATAATACCAACAGGGATCATAAAACACCGTACAGATCCTAACATAATTCTATTGTTTTAAAATGAAAGAAAAATACAGAACCTAATACTCAAAATACAATCAAAAACGAACTCGTACAAGAAAACTCAGAAGACGTTACGTACCCAAAAGAAAACGTAAGGTCTTATCCAAAATAACGATCAACATAGCAAACCTAAAGCAATCGATACTAACACGTCGCCAATAGGGTTACGAAAACCAAGGGATAATAAAAGAAGGAGAGTAAATGATCCACACTAATATGTTAGAAACAATTATTGATTAAAAGAAACCTTTATACTTAAACGAGTAAGTCAATGTGCAATGAAGAACTAACGAAAACGCGCCTAATCCTCAAGAGCAGATCCGAACAAACAATCGAGCAACGAGCAATCCACAATAATAAAAATAATAATACTAGATATCCGCAAATACTAGATAGAAGAGAAACTTACTATCTATACAACTCAATTTTAATATATCGCACTAATTAGGGTAAAAATAATCTGCTACCCATTACCACCATCCTTATCATGAATACACAATAAGAAAAACATATTACAACAACCACCTACAACCAAACCCAAATAAAATGCAATCATGGTCACAAGTCTACGTGTGTGATACCTTAAATAATGTTGGCGCACCATAATTAATAAGTGCCATCCATTCATACGTGTACTTACTTTTCCGAAGACTACCCATTTCAAATCATAATACACATATAAGCACATATACCACATTTCACTTCTTAAACCACTCTATACTTAAACATCATAAAGGATGCTCCATCAATAACTACTTATTTATATCAAAATAAAATCGAAACGACATAAAGGAACAAAAGTCTCGCAACACTTCCAAAATACGAAATATCCGAAAGAAATAATCAATAACAACATGACGAGGTAAAAGACGGGATAAACTTAATGCTGGGACTCGCTTGGGTTTGACTTTACCTCCGCAAGAATCACTCGACTCCGCGGGTCCAGCCCTATTACACGCATCTGACAAACGATAAACTATCCTATCTTCTTCGTTCCACAAGATGCTCCTATAACGCTTAAGTCCAGTTGGAAAACGGTTCCCCAACGAGACTTCTTACGGGTAGGGAAAAAACATAGCTAAAACGCTTAAGTCTAAGGCGGAAACGCAAGGCGCGGCGAGAAAGGGAATCATCACAACACATTGGCGTCTATATAGAGAAACTATAACATGCATAAAATACAAGGTATAGATACATAGTGTCATGAAAATACCCAAACACATCAACAAAATCCGAAAGGCGTCTGACATTGAAATGAAGGTAGTTCATGCCAACGTCATGACATGTAAACATTCAACCATCCTAACAACTCCAAAACAAATAACATTCATAATCCAAAAAAATAATGAAATCTAGAAAAAATAACTAAAATTCGCAACAGCTGCCTACTGTCCATACTAGTCCACTTTCTTAACTTTATTCTCATCATTGCTGAAATACCTGAAATTGATGCATAACGTCAACACAATGGTTGGTGATAAACATAGGTTTTTCATACACACATATTCAAATCACTTTCCAAAATCATGTAACCGAATTACATGTTGATTATAAAACAATACTTTCGCATGACAATTATGCTAACTAACATACAAGCTAACATGCAAATCAATCCAATCAATCAAACCAACAAATCATATACTGGGTAGGCGTACCCATCTGATCCCATCAAAACCAACTCTCGTGTCCCTTAAACATGCCAAAACACAGTACATGCAAGTAAAACCACCACCTTGCCATGCAAACACAATACAATGCAAGGCAAACCAATCAACTACTCAAACACGAAGCAGACGACCTAAATCGCTCTTGGATCATACCAAATCTCTTTCCCTCCAGCTCAGGCCATGGATACCCGCAAGTAATCATCCGGACCAGGAAACATCTCAATATTACATCACATAACCAAATCTCTTTTCCTCTAACTCAGGCCATAGATACTCGCAAGTAATCCTCCTGACTATGCAACATCTTAATATCACATCACATAACATGTAGCACATACAGCATATCAGTCACATAATAGTCCATGTCATTTACAAGAACACATAATCACAACAATATTAAAACTCATTTCAACATGCCTAATTTCCTCCCTAATTTAAAACAATGTTAAAAGGGGACTAGTGTAACTCACCTGAATGCTCAAACTGCACTTCAATTCCTATCACGCAACATACAAATAAATTAAACACGTTAACACCTCGACCAAGCTAAAAGCTCTATTCCATGTAACACACATATAATGGATGTCTAAGGGTTTGATTAACCATCATGGGTCACCCCGACACCATGCCCAACCTTAACCACCTCATTAACACATTACACTAGTTAACTATCATTTATTCAAAAATACAGAATTTTACTAACTTAAAAACCTTACTTGCTGACCTTCATAAATTATACCAAAAATCACCTAAGTTCATTAATGATTGTACTACTACCTTGTGATTCCAATACTCATTACATGTTCAACATCCTAAATAAAATCCAAGACATCAAAAACTGTCCCCAATTCGTACTTATTGCACACAAAAAAGTAATGGCCCTAATTACCACACTTAGACACACAATATGAAGATATACTTCTAGGGTGTCTTTATATACATATTGAACCTAATCACTGTAGATTGGCATTCACTAATTCCACTTTTAAGTTATGGTTTTACCCTCCTAAACATGGCCAAATTCTGACCTGTATTTACTGTTTTAACAACTTTTCTTGTTACGACCATTTGACTAACATCCCAGACCTCATAACCTTCAAGGCTATACTTTTTAGAAACTAGACTCTCTGAACTATAATTTAGACATAAGATTCATAAAAAGAAATGTTTTTATCAATGAGATATCATCAGTTGAACACAACCCTAAATTCTGCTCAACTCTAAATCATAAATTAACGCGATCTAACCCTAACCATTTACACCAATATGATCCTAATTAAACCCTAAACACTCTAGCATGATTAATACATCCTTAATTACAGAAGTTTTTAAAACCCCAAAGATCCACCATATTAATTGTTACATGATTTAAAGAAAACTAAACAACTAGGGTTAACGAACATACCTAAATCCTTGATTCTTGAAAACACAAAGTCACCAACTTAACCTTGATAAAAAAAATCTTTTTTTTCTTTCTTCTTGGGTTTCCAGCCGATCAACAAAGAAAAGGGAGGGGTGGGTTTTTGGTATTTATAAGATTTACAAAAAGGTTTAAGATAATTACCTATTTAGAATTCTAATTAGACTAGGATTGTGTTTCTTTTTTTTCTCTAGTCGGTCGACCAAACACCCCCATATTTATTTTTATATATTTTTTATTTAATCATTAATTAACTAATTATCTTCATTACCTTAAGTTATTATAAAAACCTAAACTAATTTGGGTAAACCTTTTTAGTTTACCAAAACGCTACTTACTAAACTTCCTAAAAATAACTTTTCATTCTCATTACACTTTCTATATTTAGAAAGTCTACTATAAATAACCCAAATTTCACATCACATATTCTTATATCCAACATGATACAATTCTCATAAACGCTTAAAAAAACAACAAAATCATCCAACATTGGACGTAGCAACGCATGCAATAACGCCATTCCCTTCCCATTATCACTAAGCGTGAAACAAATGTAATACTCATCACCAAACACAAGCGCAGCTCAAAATGAGATGAATCATACAACTCAAAATGAATTCATGCACCTATTTTCAAACCCACTATTAGCACACATATATTACACATAGCACACAAACATCAACACAGAAATGAACTCTTATCCATTTCTACTAACGCAATTCACAAAACCTGATTAAATCACGGTTTGTCACAAGCTTGATTTCAATTTACAAGCAGCACAGGAAATGATGATCAAAGTTAGAGCATTAGATAAGTTCTAACTAATTTCTTAGATGCTAACGATTGAATAAGATGCATATTAGCGTGACCTAACCTCATATGCCACAACGTGGAGTTTTCATTAATCGTTGCAAGACGAATTTTGTCTTTCGGCTTATTTTATAATTTCATCATGTATAAGCCTTTCTTCCTAATACCTATACCTATAACCTTACCATCCTTAGTGATTTTACTATCATGTTTGGAGAAAGTTACTCTACATTTATATCACGTAATTTATCTTACACTTAGCAATTAAAACTTAATTTTCTACCAGCATCTATACTGAGAGAGTCATTAAGAAATCGTACCATTGCCAAGAGATGTACCTGGCGAATATTACTACAAAAAATCACGTATACCTCATTGTATGCCTTGAAGGTCGAGAAAAGCTTATCGGTTACCCCAACATGTGTTTAGAGCATCCACTATCTTTATCCACTTATCGGGTTCCAAGTCGAATCCAAGGCATATCTATTTAAATAAGACAATAACTCAAATATTTGGTCCCTAATATCTCATGGGTCTTAAGTTGTTAGTGCTAAACATCCCATGCATTTGATTTGGATGTGGAAAGGGAGGATACATTTCCCATGGCATGTAACTTTGAGGTTGGAAGTTGTTTCAAGTTACGGGAAAATCATGAGGTTGGTTTTGTCGACCAACATTCCTTTTTGGTTGCGGTGTTTTAGAACGAGGATAATGATTATTGACTTTTATAGGTGGTGGAGTTTTTTACGTAAAATTTGGTTTATAAAATTCAACTCCGGGTTTTAACGATGGTTTATAAAATTGTTTAACCTCATTATCACTAGCAAAGAGAATTTTAACACTGTTTACTATTATGTGTTTTGGTCTAGGGCCTAAAATAGATTTTTTAAAAGAAACGGATTTTTTAGATTCTGGTGAACAGATAGGCGGCCCTTTAATTGCTTTGGGGTCGTCTAGACTTTATGGGGGCCACCCTCATTATTTAGGGGACCGCCACCAAAAGGCGTTTCTTTTGAGGTTTCACAAATTTGATTTCCTTGGAGACCCACCTATTTGATTCTTCAAAAGAAGTTAAAATCCTAACCTAATTTACCGCCGGATGGTTTTTGATTGCTAACAATTCATTTTTAAGCAATATGGTACTCTTTTAAACTTATTTAATATACTTCATGCTTAAGTTTTTCGTTGTCGATTTTGAGTGATTGACAATTAGTACATTCGAGATCAACTCCCTTGTTTTTCTCGAGTGTAGTCAATTTTGATTTTAATTCACTAAGCTCATTTTCTAAACTACTTCTAATAGCTTTTAGTTGTTTATTCTTTGTAATTATTTTTAAACTCATCTTGCACAGTTTATTATATTCATTATCTAAAGTAAGATCGTCTATTGATGAATTTTCATCACTAAAGTAAAAGGAATCGGAGCATACCTCATTTGATGCTTGAGCTACGAGACATGTTTCGTCTTTAGAGTTTTCACTGCTATCACTCCAAGAACATCCGACGAATGCTCTTTGGTTCTTATCTTTGGTGGTTTTAGACATCCTCAATAAGGATTAGTTGGATACCAACATCTAAAACATTTTATATCAACTTTTGTCCGTTCTTGTCGTCTCGCATCTTTGGAATGTCTTTTGTCATTCCGTTGTTGTCTTCAGCAAATCAAACCTTTCTCTTGAAGAACTTCTATTCTTTAAGTCTCTAACCACGCCACCCTTCCGGAGGTCGAACACATTCCACAACACTAGATATCCATTTTAGTCAAGTAAGAGCAAGAGATTATCATTCTCCAATAGCTTAGGACTATTTCGGAATCTTTCTTAATGATCATCTTATGGACTTTGAGATTACCAATTAGTTCATCAAGAGATAGTGATGTCAAGTCTTTTGACTCTTCAATCGCCGTGACCTTTGCCTCCAATATGGAAGAAAAGGCCCCTAAGAAACTTCTACATAATTCATGCTAGAATAACCCTTCATCAAGATCTTTTAGCCTAGGAATGAATAGTATTAAACCTAGCAAAAAGCATATCTTATAGATCGACTTCAGAAATGACGAATTGTCCATATTGTTATACCAAAAGGTCGATATTGTTATCTTTGACTTGGCTATTACCTTGATGGGTGATTAATAAAGTTTTCCAAAAAAATTTTGTCGTGTTACACATGAAAATTCTTTTATATTTTTTTCTTGGCAAAGCATTGTAAATAACTATTTTGGCTTCGTCATTTTTCGCAAGCCTCTTTTTAAGTTCATCACTTTGTTTTTCAAAAGGGATAACCTCATCTAGTTTGGTTTTTGGATTTTTTTCAATAGGTTGAAAATCACCATTAGTAATAACATGCCAAAGATCAAGATCTTTTGATTTAACATATATTTTGAATCTATTTTTCCAACAAATAAAACTATCACTTTCAAAGAGTGGTGGTCTTTTGCATGGAAATGGGCCCTTAAATATATCTGTCAGAAACCATAGATTGATCTAAAAGCATTTAATACAATTATATTTAAAAAAATTAGAGTGACATCGGCTGTTTGATACCAATTGTGGTAAACTAAAAGGTTGAATATTTTCCAGGTAAATTTGCGTTTTAAAATTTTACTTTTAAAATTGTTATATTCGATTATATGCTTAATCAATCAAAAATATGAACCAATCAATATAACTATCTATTTATAATAACTACACGAACAATATAAAGAGATAAAGGAAAGAACGATCAAACCAAGACACCAAGATATATAGTGGTTTGGCTACGAATAACTCTTCTCCCTAACTGTTCCACACCTCCCGGGTGTCGACCCGACTCGAGATTTCACTATGTCAACAAGCTCCTTTCAGGCGGAGAAAACCGTTTATACGTCGCTTACATTATTTTTTGACACTAAGCTAAATGTCGAGTCCTAATCTTAGCTAGAACCAATCTACCACTTCATAAACACTACACAATCACAAGATCTACACTATCGATTTACACAACTACCGACTTTACAATCACACCATATAATCAAAATAGTGTTTGTGACTCTAAATAAGAGAAGAGGAAATCACTAGTGTTGTAACATCTTGTGTATCTTGACAGAAATACGAGTGATCATATCAATCTTGCACTTTGATAGAAAAAGGAAGAGATAGAAGATGATATGAACACTGAAACAAGATTAAACTATGTTCGTGATCAACATATTTAGTGAGAGAAAGAAGGTTTTTAGAGAGAGAAATATGACTGAAAAATTCATGCAAAGAGGTCTGTTTTTCTGCTGAGGATAGTGCAGTATTTATAGCCAGGATAACCCAACAGTCATCTGGTGGCGGTCTCGACGGTCCCAGATATATCCTGGAGGCCGCCTAGGGCACTTAATGGTGCCCCTAACCGACGCTCAGATTTTTGAGTCCTTATGTTGGTAATGTTACCTTGTAAATTTTAGTTTATTAGTTTTGGGCGGAAAAACTAAATTCAAAATTTATGTTTTTAAATGAAACATTATTTTTATAATAACAAAACAATTTTGTGTAATTATATGATAAAAATATAGTTTTGTAGAAATTTGAATGATTAAGATAGAAAAAATTAATTCTATGATCACAATTACGTGTATAATTAATTGTTTATCCATACCTTAAGTGATTTATGTAGAAATGAAAGTTTACCGCTTTAATAACAACGTTTAATTTTATCGTGAAAGTTTCCATTTTGTCATCTGTCAAAACGTAGAGTAACGAAAAGTTAAATAAAGCGTTTTTTTAAGCATTATTTTAGAAATAACACACTTATTCCCAGTAATAGAAGATGGAAAGAAAAGAGATGGAGAGGGGAAAAAAGAGAGAAATAAAAAGAGAAGAATAAGAAATGGTTTTTTTCTTGTGTTTCCGAGTTAGAAATAAAATAAGAGGATGTAAGCAAAAAAGGATTTAAAATAAACTTCACTTCATTTCATCCCAATTTGGGAAAAAGATTAGAAGAGTAAATTTGGTGTAATTTACTATCATTTACTTTCTTCTCCTCTCATAAAAAATTTCAGGAACATAATTTTTTTACTACCATCCCAAACATTTCCCTTTCACTTCAAAAAATAAACTCGAGAATAGAGTGTATGAAACCTTAAAGCATTAAAGAACGCAAAAAACCGACAACTTACATTGGAAATAGCAAACGAACCTGGGGTAAAACGGTTGCATAATCCAACAAATGCATAACCTGAAATATTGTTCGCTTTGTATTTAGACTACGCTTAATATATAAATGGGATACATTAATAACGGACCAAGAAGGATGAGATAAATCAATGTATACAATACATTAAGAGTGTCTCCAAAATTTTTTTTATTCCAGATACAAACTACACATATTGATTTATTTCATTCCCCTTACTCTAACATTAATATAATCATTTTGGTTTATTATGGATAGCCTAAATAAAAATATGAACATGAGTGAATTTTATGGCCGGTTTGCTTAACACATAACTGTAGGGGTGCCTAAAAAAATTGAGGAACCAAACGAACGAAGGAATCGTATCAGTACCGACTAGGAGCCGAACCGTATCTTAAACCATGGTCTTGGTTCTATGTCCTAAAATTCTAACTTAATCGGATTCACAGGACGGCTCGTTCGGAACTAATCCGGTTCCGGTTCTTTCCTCTCGAAAAAAACCTCTACTCATTTGAAATATTAAATTTATATAGTATATGTTATGTGATATTTGTACATGCAACCTATTTAATAATACATAAAAAAAACACTGCATTATAGACACATAGATATAAAACTGTAAAAACAACTTAACATAACTTTATACAAAGATTGGGCGCACATTACTAAGTTGTAACGAAAAAACTAAATCCTAGAAACTCGTTATAGTTTAACCCTAACCTTTAATCAATTTTAAATAACAACAAATTGTTAGTTTTACAACTAATAATATCATTAAAAGATTGAAATATCATCATCAACATCATTCATCAACATGTAAGTAAGTTTTTCCACATATTTTTTCCTTTTTATTGTGATCATAACTCATTAGATACCTTGTTACAATATGATGAGATCAAAAGTTATATGTTCAGATATGACGAATTCGCTTATATATTGATAAACTAAAATATCGAGTTTGTGCATCGCCGCATATTGATATAAAATAATGAGAATTTTGCATTGTTGGAGACATTTTTGGTGTGATTGTATTGTTATAGCATGTTGTTTATGAATTATCAACAACAAAAAAATAGAATTTTTAACCACTTTGGTACTTGTCGGGAATAATCGAAAATTCTCATACCATAATCGAGACCCGTACCGGAACCGAAGAACTTGGGATGGTTCTTGGTTCTAAATTTTCCTTATTTTCGATTCTCGGTTCTCGGTTTTTTCAATTTCGGTTCGGTCCGGTTCCAGTACCATGGGCACACCTTGCAAGCATATATCAATTTCTTCCACTCCCTTTATTGTAATATTCATATAATCATTTTGGTCTATTATGGATAGCCTAAATAAAAATAAAGAACAAGCGAGCATTTTATTGGCGGTTTGCTTAACACGTAACATTACCTTGCATGCATATGTCAACTTCTTCCACTCCATTTATTCTAATACTAATATAATCATTTTGTTCTATGATGCATAACATAAGTAAAAAGATGAACGATATATAAACAAAAGGACACAGAATAATCACAATCTGGCTTACATATCGTATTGCCTAACAATATGCAGGTGCATTTGTTAGACCAAATAAACATATCCAAACAACTGTTATCTAAATTCGACGCGCAAAACAACCCAATATCTATACGGAAAACCACATTGACATAAATTAGTGTTCGAGTGTTTAAATGACTAATAATGCCATTATGGAAATACCGTGAATAAGTTGACTTGAAACATAGGAACAAAAAACGTGTAGAAAGAACATATCGTTGTTTTAATATCCATATCACAATATTCCAAACTATAACCATAATAAAAACTTAATATCAAGATCTAGCATTATATGAGTCTTATAGAAAAGCGTAAAATATTGTGACCCCACATAGTTTCGTTATGTGTGAAAAACCACCAACCATCAGTTGGCGAAACGTAATAGGGGAAGTCAGAAGGCTTCTATACACATAACCCATCCCCGTAAAACCGCCTTATGCCACCCAAAATAATTGTTACTCATAAATGACTGGTCATCGGAAGACTAGGCACTGCTATAATTCACGATTGTCCATACTTTGTAAGAACATCATATTCCAACCATCATATAGAACCTTTATATCGATTTTTTTCACACTCCTCACTCCAACATTAATATGTTTTCGTTGTCTTTGAATTCATGTCATTTTCTACATCAATATTCATTTCTTTACGCAGGCTTTTAGCTATGCTTTTGGCCAAGCTTATTTTTTAAAAAAAAAAAAAAAAAAAAAAAAAAAAAAAAAAATGTTTAAAAAAAATATTATAAAAAAAAAATTAATAAAAAAATAAAATATAAACAAAAATATTAGAAAAAAAATAAATTATAAATTAAAAAAAAAATAAAATCCGGATCTTTAAAAAAAAAAAAAATTTCCAATTTGAGATATTTGCACCTACCATGCCATGCCTAAAAAGATGTGATGTTAGTATGATGCGGTAAGATTATTATACTATTTTCCTAAACATGTCATGTTGCAGGTTGAACTCAATTTTGAACCCACTTGCTGCACAAAAGGAAACCATCTTGTAACCATGTCATCAATGACTGATTCAGAATCCAAAAGAAAATGTTTGATATACTAGCCATAAAAGCTTAATTTTTTACCATTCAGACCCAAACCTAGCTTGCTCATGAGGAAATTAGTTGCGATTTTCTGCATATAGGTATCGTTTATGTTTAACTTTGATAATTGTTAAAGCAAACATTTTTCGTTTCAAGAAACACTAAGAACTCAAATATGTAGCAATTTTCATTAGGACAGACGAAGTAAATGAATTATAGGACCTAATAAAGAACTATGGCAAATATATTATATAGAACTGCCACCAACCGTATCATCTATTATTTTGTCCTATAATGCTTTAGAAAAAAATAGTTTTTTGATAATAAATTTCTAAATACAACATGATATATGAATGTGAAGAAACACAAGAGGGTCTAAAAATCAATATAATAGAACCAAAATACCGTGTAAAATAGTTTTTGTAAGACTAGCCGAGAACATGTTTCATTGGAGCGAAAACAAACAGAATTGCCATGGTTCCTATAACAGCTGTTGAGCCTAACATAACGAAAACAACCCATTCATAAGTCAATGGGTCAAAATTAACACCATTCTTAGAAGTTTTTTTACATCCACTACTTGTTGCTAGTTACTAATAAGTTTGCATTATATTGTATTCATTGATTGATTCACATCATGTCTACTGCGAATCAACAAACACTTGCGGAATTGGGAGCTTCAGATAGACCTCTGATTTTAGAGAAAAGAAGCTATGTGGCATGGGATTCAATCTTTAAAGGTCCATACAAAAGGAAATACATTCCCGATCCAAACAATGAATCAGAGACCATACCTAAACCAATCAGCAAAATGTCCAAAATAGACAAAGAACAATACTTTGCAGATATCAAGGTGATGAACTACATTCTTCAAGGAATACCCAATGATATTTACAATTATGTGGATGCTTGTCCATATGCTAAACAAATGTGGGCTAGAATGAAAAGGTTGATGCAAGGTAGTGACATAAGTAAGCAAGAAAGACACTCGAGGCTCATGAATGAATTTGACAAGTTTGTGGCTGTGGAATGAGAATCATTAACATATATGTATGGGAGTTTTTCAAGACTGCATAAATGTCATAGATCGGGAATAATGTTCTTACCCTAAGAAATTTCCAGTCAACAACAATTACATAATTCATGGACAACACCGAGTGGAGAAAAAATGTAACCACCATGAGACTTCAGAAATATAACACACAAAACTACAGAATTTATGACTGATATTTATCACATGAGGTCAATTTGAACCACATGTTAATTCATCTAATCAAAAGAAATCTAGTAAAGTAATCATGATCCATTATCCTTAGTTTGCTTAATTTCCTTTGCTTATTCTTCAAGTTCTCCATCAAGTTCACATACTCACGTTCAGGATCAAACCAAATTATGTCGCTCATTATTCATCCGTGATTGAAAACATGATATATACAAGGGAGATACAAAGGAGAATGCTCAAGAATACAAGCTTAGAATTGTAATGATGTATTGGCAAGAGCTATCACCTAATGTTACTCTATTCCTACCAACAATCATCTTCGTACATCATCAAACACAAGGAATCAAGCTGTATACAAGATGGTTGTATGGATATACAAAGCAAGAATGTTGGCTATGTATTTAAAGCAAGAATGTTGTCTATGCAGGGAATGGAAACATGGATGCAGGAAGGCAAAACAAGAATCAAGCAACTAATGCAAGAAATGGGTTGCTTTAGTCAATTGAAGAATATGATCAGGATGTCCAAAGGAATCCAAGAACCGAGTCAACTCCGGGAAAATCAAACATTCAATGCTACAATTGCAATGAAAAAGGCCACTATGCAGGTAAATGCCCAAAACCCAGAGTTCGTGATGCAAAATATTTCAGGGAGCAGATGCTACTCGTAACCAAATATGAAGCTGAAGTGCATCTAGATGAAAGAGAGAATGAATTTATCTCGACAATGCATATAGAGCATAATACGTTTAGAGGAGCTAAATCACAGCGAACATGATGGCGCACATTCAACCTAACAGATGACAAATTCTGAAGCGAAAACAGACTTATGATGCCTGAGTTCATTAGTGAGGTAAATAATTCACAAGTTGATATGATCAATGGATTACTCTCAAAGAGTGATCATGAAAAATGCCATCATAAGAAACTAGAAACTATTATACACACATCTGTTGATGATCGGGATCTAACTTGAAGATCAGGAGCATTATTTCAGCAAGATTTATACATAATTCCTCAACAATACAGTTTGATTTCAATTAATTATTTATGATGATTTATTTAATCTCGGCTTAATTTGTTAATGCTTGATATTTCTTATGTTTACTGTTGTTCTTGTCATTTAATTTATTAATTATTCCTTGGTTAATTATTTTTGATCTCTTTATCTGACCATTGTTTTGCGGGATATCCTTTTGACTATCGCATAACCTTAGGTTTTGATAGTATTGTGGGTGGTCTAGATCTTGTTAATCTTGTTATTAGATAACCAATTGAACAAGGGATTAACAGTGATACTAGGGTAGATTTAAAACCATATCCCTAGTGTAGGAGTTTACCCTATTACCGCCTATATCATTTAATATACTTAAAAAGCACGGGAACTCTTCCAGAGAGGGTTTGATCTCTTTGTCTGACCATTGTTTAGTTGGATATCCTTTTGACTATAGTATAACCCTAGGTTTTGGTAGTATTGTGGGTGGTCTAGATCCTGTTAATCCTGTTATTAGATAACCAATTAAACATGGGATTAACAATGATACTAGGGTAGATTTAAAACCCTATCCCTAGTGTAGGAGCTAACCCTGTTACCGCATATATCATTTAATATACTTAAAAATCACAGAAACTCTTTCAGAGAGGGTTAATAATCTGTATAGGTTATTAGAATAATTCTTGGGATAGTTTGGATAAATCACTATGACATGGTTGCCCTACCTTCGTGAATTTCAGGGGATTCGGGATCGCATAAATTATAAGGCAGACTAAAGATATCTATTCAGGTATGTCGACCTTTGAAACCACTAATAAAACAATAATTAGACATTGCACTTGAGATTAAGATGATTAAACTTAGGATATTTAATTAGTTAAATGGGTTCATCTTCTTAGTAGTTTTCCACTATACCAATTTCTTTGATTGATTAAACCACTTTAATTCCTGTTGGGTCTTAAAAGACTTCATGGATTCTTAGAAGTTACTGCTGCTTAGGTATATAATGGAAATTATGCTAAGTGGTTAGTACTGGTAGTATAATGTTACCACTACTAGTTACTACTGTTAGTATAATTTAGTACTGATAGCATAAAGTTACTGTTGTTTGTTGAAGTTAAGACTGCTTAGTGTTAGAGACAAATATAAGCTAAGTAGTTAGTGCTGTTAGTAGTAAAAGTTAAGACTGCTAGTACAGGTTACTACTGTTAGTATATATTAGTATTGCTAGTACTAATATTACTACTGCTTATGTTTATTAGTGCTGCTAGTGGAAAGATTACGACTGTTTGAAGACTTTCTACTGTCAAGAGGATAAAGACGAATTAAAGAGATAAAGATTGTTTGGAGAACAAGAATGCGTGTGAAGATAAGTGTTGAGATATTTATGTACAAGATATACATGTATTTATTTAGAAGGTTACGTTTATGTTTAGAAAAGACTAAGATATCTTAGGAATGATATATTGTAAGCCAACTAGGACTCCTTAGTCTATAAAAGGAGGCTCTAGGGCATTAGTTGAATATATCTCAATAACATCTTATTCACAAATACACATACACAGATCCAGAGACTAAGAGTCTTGTAAGCTTCAAGGTTGTAACCCTAGTACTACATAAGAGTACTCGTATTATTATCATTAATAATATTGAAGTGTTTTGTTACATCTTTTGTTCATTCGTATTTACTGTTTCATTGATATATCTTCTAGATATTAAAGAGTATATTCCGCATACTCTTTGATATACACACAAAGTTTCTACTATTGTTATTTTGGATTTATCCAAGGTAACATACTCTATACAAGGTAAGGAATTAATCTAGGATTGGGATCAACACATCATATTGGAAGTAATTGTTCAATGATTATATGATTTCTTGCAAGATAGATGCATATAACAACATCTTTGTGGTCATTGTTTAATGAATATATGTTTTGTTGCAGGATGTCGATTGTTACGGGTGCAGCAGTTACGAGCATTGATGATTTAAAAATAAATGATGTTAACAAAACCATAGAAGCGAGAGTCTACCAAAAATAGATAGCCAAAAGCGTGCCAACGCTCATACCAACTAGATTTTATTGTATGTTTCTTGATAGGGAGGTATTGTCGTCCTTTTTATGTAGTGATTTTTTAATTATGTAGCGATGACTAATTGGTACTATTTTCTGAATGAGGCATGTGTGTAGTAGACCGTTACATTCTTTATTTGCTATATTGTTTTTTTTTGTGTAACTGAGTGTGTATGATGTTAGCTTGTCGCGAAAGAAATTGCATGTCATCTTTTGTTTTGCCGTGTAACTGACTTTGTATGATCTTGGTTTGCTACGTAAGAAAAAGTAAACAGTTATTGTGTCATTTAGTCGGTTCAGTAACTTCTATGATTGTAGGTGAAATGTGTATTTTCTAAGTTAACTGGTGTTGTTTTGGATTGCTATGATGTTTTCATGATCTCTTATGTGGTAATTTGTTGTTTCACAAAATTGAATCCAGTC
>BQNB010121869.1:0-17706 GCA_026074375.1 Tanacetum coccineum
CCTTTATCGGTTTCTAAAATAATAGAAGCTTTAGTAAATCATTACTAAATATAGAAATTTATATAAATTTCGTCATGACTTTTCCGTTTATAAAACGATTCCTATATTCGTAAAATCTCAACGCTTTCCCTTAATCAATATGTGTTGCGATTATTAGCTTGTTAATATTTCAAGCACCCGCGTGTTTTAAATATAATATTTATTTGTTATCATATCTAAACTAAACCAAATAATAAACATCATATTTATTTAACCAATTTAAACCACCAATATATATCCGGTTTATAATTTATATATCCCGTGTTATATTTATTAGTGTTTTATGCTAAACCACACACACCCTAATCTGTTTGACCCGAAACCAAACGCACCCCTGGTGCGTTTTTAAGCAACCAAACGCACCCTAATCAGTTTTTCTGCTAATCCAAACGCACCCTAACCGTGTTAACCACAAAACAAACACCCCTTGGGCTGTCACAGCCAAACGCACCCTAGGCTGTTAAGACAGCCAAACGCACCCTTATCGATGCTACCATAAAACCCGACGCACCCTACTCGGGTTTAATAAAACAAACGCACCCTTTTCGGGTGGTGGTGACTGCCAAACGCACCCTCGTGGTGGTGGCAGCCACCCAAACCCAACCCGAACGCACCCTAGTCGGTGCTAATAACAACCATATGCACCCCTTTTGTGCTTAGAACAGCCAAACGCACTCCCCTTTGGGTGTTCACCAAAACAAACGCACCCTCGGTGCTAAATCGAACAACCAAACCCCCCCTTACGGCTGAGAACCAAACCGGACGCACCCTAATGGGTTATAAAAACCCAACGCACCCTATCTTGGTGTTAACCCCGGATCCAAACGCACCCACTGTCATGGTGACAGCGGGGGTGACGGCGGCGAGGAGATGATGATGATGCGACGGTGATGATGTTGGTGCGTAGGTGATGATGGTGGTGGTGTCATGGTGGCGTCGGTGGTGGTGTTGGTTATGGCGATGATGGTGACGTGAGGATGATGATGATGATGGTAGCGGGGTGGTGGGGATGGCGATGGTGGCAGCCATGGTGGTGGCAGTGGCGTGAGTGGGTGGTGGTCGACGACGGCGCGTGGAGGCGCGTGGTTTGGGGGATCGAATAGATCGGGCGATGAGGAACCTTTTTGGATTTGGCCGGAAATCTCACCGGAAAACTTTTTCGGTGGCCGGCGACGGCGGCGGTGGTGGTGGCTGGCGGCGGGAGCTCGCCGGGAAAAAAATTGGAGAGGGAGAGAGAGTTATATGTTTGTGTGTGTGTATTATGTTTCATTTTTATAAAAATGAAATATTTGTTATAAATTTTATTTATATATAAAACTTATAAAATGAAATGGCAAGTGTATCATAGTATAGGGTTAATTGTATAAATATTCCACAGGGACTAAAGGTGCAATTTTTGGGAAACTTTTATAGAATATTGGTTCGGGACTCGTTTGAGCGACTTAACGGATGATTCAACACACGAAACTTGCGCCATTGTTTTCCAAATAATTTTTCCAACAAAAACGAGTATTCATTTGATAGTACTTCATAAATATTTTTATAACATTTATAAAAATATTTGTTATTCATTTGGAAAACCCGGTTATGTCTTGCCCGAAAGTAAAAATACAAATAAATTTCTAACTCGTTTATTCGCGTTATCAATAAACGTTTTCGAATAAAATGATGACTAATTTATTAAATATTTTTATTTAATAAAAAGCGTTAATTAAATATAATTTAATTACTTTCTCGTTTCTAAATCTTGCGAGAGCTAATTATAAATATGAATTATTATTTAAAATATGTTTCGAAAATTTTACCGGTTACGCGGTAATCGCTTTTATGTGACAATGAACGACCAAAAGTCAAAAAGGTCAAGTCAGATTCGAAAAGTCAAAGATTAAAATAGTCCTTTAAAATTTCGAAAATTCCCGGATGTTACAGTACCTACCCCTTAAAGAAATCTCGTCCCGAGATTAAATTTGTGTTAACCGATTGTGTGACCAAGAAAAGACTTAAGATTTAATAAACTCATTCTAAATAAAACGCTGATAACTTTATTCAACAAAAATTTGTTGTTTCGACACTTCCCCGTATACCAAAATTTTTGGCTAAATTTGACCAGGATATTTAATCTATCAAAATAGGTATCTCAAAAATATCATTACAGATCTTATGACTGATATAACCGCGTTAAAAAGAAAATCTCATAATAGAGAAAAGATCAATAAGCAGATGTAGTCGCGTGAGTATGTTTGTATATCGTTTTAAATGTTCCAGAACGGAGTCTCGATTCTGATATCTTTAATGTTTGATGATTTACATCAAACGAGGCTTATGGATGTAAGTGTCCAACTTACTTGGCAGTACCAGAGTGTATCATGACCTAAGTCTTCGTATTAGCGACCCGAAATGAATAGTCCGACTATCTCTTTCGTCGATAGGTGTTTATCTAGTTTAAGGGGTTTGTATCCTCAATTGGATTAAGTTGTACCAGTTGGGACCGCTCCAGGGCCCACGATAGCAACCATAACGACAATAACTATAACAAATGGTGATGGGATGCAGAGGGTGAGGACCCTCCGAGAGACAATATCCCCAGAATAAAAATTCAACAAATGGGAGGAGCTCGCGGGAGAGCTCATGCGATAGACGGCGGAATATGGTACTCAGTCTGTTAGCTCCACAGACAGTTCATGATTGCAAGGATTTGCAATCGCAAAAGTAATAACTTAAGAATGAGATAAAATAGTTCTAAGCGAGGCCTTAAGATTCTGCTGAGTAGTAAGACACGATTGTGTCTCTAGACCTTTTTAACGAATTCCGGTGATTATCGGGTTCGAGTTCATACTCGTGTCATATTGGATACCATTAAGCCCACTCATTTATAATTTATTATTTGCATAAAGAAGCGTCCCAATTTATGTAAATAATGAATTGATAAACTTATGGTTCGGTGATTTACAATTTATTTATTTAAATGAAGAGGCGTCCCAATCCTTTCAAATAAATAGATTATAAATCATCCTACTTAATAATTCCCGATGCAATACGCGTACTCACATAACCTTCAAGGTGGTTGACATGACGATGCATGTGCTCTAATGAGTATGGGACAAGTGTTCCAAACTCGTCTTCGAAGACGGGGAGTAAAACTACCCAAGAATATAGAGTTCCAAGATAGTCAATGAGTACACGGTTAAAGTAACATACAAAGTTTATTTTGAGACGTCAGGAAAAGTGGGTCAAAGCATGTGTCTTGATATGAAATACCGACCAGGTCAAATGTTTTGCTAACAATAATGTAAACAATCCTGTAACCGTTTTCAAAATAACTTTGTACAATATCAGCTTTTACATGTTTAAAAGTCCTAAATGGTGATTTTGCTATATAAAACTCATATACACATAAAATGATAAATGTAAAGACAAAAAGGGTTTTAGGTAACCTTAATATGATGTATGGTGATGAACAACAATATCTACACACTTGTTTAGCAACCAAACCTACAACCCAAGCCCTTTGCAACACTAGAAAAACCCTAATATTGTCCCACAAAACCCAAATAATTACTTTTCTGCTTAGATACATGTAAACCTTTAGCCAATCCTTGCAAACACCTTAGGTTATCATAGGAATGATGTATAAGTGCTTGTATGGTCCTTAGAAAATCAAGCTAGAGGATTTTATTATTAAAGTTTTTTGAGCCGTGGGTTAAAGGAAAGGAAAAAAGGGAGAGATATTTGCTTTTCACCTTATGAAATGTGTAGTGTATGTGTTTATAACTAGTTGCTAATTTATATCCCATAAATATCTAATTAACCTAACCATGGTTACTTGTAAACTCTTGTGTAAGAAATGATGGGGAGGGGAGTGGTTTGGCTAGGGATTGGTATGGGTCATTTGATTGTGTAAGTAAACTTGTAAGACTAGTTGGTGAACATTGCTTGTAAACTTAAATACCAAGTGTAATTATTGAAGATATAATATCTTCTTTGTGTTTTATGCCCTATATCCGGCCATATGTGTTTATATATGAGATATTTTTGTGATTTTTGAGTATTGGGTATAAAAGTGGGTATTTGTTGAAGCGTAGAAAGATGCATATGTATGAATTAGGGGCCTCATGACGATTCCAAAATGATAAGAAACTCAAAAAACGGATTAATAACGAAAAAGATACGCTAATTACGAGTTATACGTTAATTAAACGGGTTTATAAAATAACTTTTATAAAAATTATATAAAACAGAAAGTTTGGTATTTTTAACAAATTATACATAATTTTAGGATTCCAAAACAATAAGAAACGTAATTTTTTGATTAAAAACGAAGAAGTTATGAATTTCGCAAGTTTATATACTTAAAATGTATAAAAAATATAAACTTCATAAATAAATATAAATTTCAATTACGAGAACGTGCTCGAAAGAATTACTAAAAACGGAGCTAAAACGAATAAAATACGACGTTTACGATAATTCGAGTTTATAAAAGTAATTTTATAAACTATGAACAGTAAAAGTTACTATTCATCAGCAGACCCAACTTTATAAAATATGATATATCTTTCAATAACAAAGACATACTCGAAGGAATCGATAAAATCGAGATTAAAACGGATAAGTGATTACATTTACGAGTTTACGCTAATTAAAACACAAAAATAGGTTTATAGCTGTTATAAACAGTAAAAATACTATTCACCACAGAATGTTGAAAATTTAAAAACATAGTATTTTGATCACTCGTCTTAATACGAAAGCGTGTACATAAGAAACGCGAGAAACGGGTTTAAAACGGGAAAGTTATGCTAGTTTTACTAAAACGATAATTATAAACGTTTTCACTTTATAACAACGATTTCTAAATTACAAATAGACGATGATGAAGCTATATAGAATTATATGTGGTTATCAAAGTACTATATTACTAGGGAGTTTCATAATGAGGCCTCTTCGGGGTGGCGTATCGACGAGTTGTTGGATTTACGATTTAAAGTGTCCTAGCTCCTCATACGTCACTACATGACCTCTTAAATTATGATAGCCCGAACGATAGTATGATGTAACTAACATAGACTTGTATATGATGTTAGTTAATCAAAGCGATTAGTGCTTATACGACCTATGTTAATTTAGGTTGCATTCGATCATTTACGTGACGCGCTATCTGTGATATTTGGATTATCAGTAACTCAAGGTGAGTTCATAGCCCCACATTTTTACGATTTCAATGATTTATAACTTTGGGGTGGAAACATGCTTTGTTTTATAAATTGGACGCAAGTGTATATTTTATATTGATTACGTGTTTGCCTAAGTAGCGATAACCCAAGTTGAGCCCATTATCATGAACTGTCAATTGCATAGATGTAGTTGTGAATTACATTATGTGAGCGCGAATGTTATGAATAGATCTATTTGGGATTGACCTCCCCGTTCGGGTGATTAGCTATCACCGGGAACGAACGTTATAGCATGTCGGATTTGGGATGTTTAGGGTTGAACATCTGATCGGGCAGAATAGCAATATTTATTATTGCGAATATAATTGTCGAGCTTCAGTGTCATGAGCTTAGGAAAACGTAATTGGATTTTGTGATGTCTGCATCTGTTGCATTATCACGGGGAAAGTCTTGCGGTCCTGCATATTATAATTTACTAACCTATGAATTCACCAACATTTTTGTTGACGTTTTAAAGCAATGTTTTCAGGTGGTCAATAGGCACGAGGTGCCAGGGATACATTGGTGACACTTTTGGTTATCACGCTAAAGATTTGGATGTAATATGTTTTGGGAAATGTATTGTCAATCTTTGTAATATCAAACACTGAACAAGTAAAGCTGCATGCTTTGTGTAACAAGTCTTTTATCAAATCCAATGTATCATTTTAAACGACTTTTTGTCGTTCTTATATATCTTGTGCTATTGATCTGAGAAGTAACACGCCCCGGATATCCTTATTCCGCTGCGACCCATTTTGGGGGTGTTACAGATTGGTATCAAGAGCCAAGGTTATAGAGAACCAGGTCAAATGTTTTGCTGGACTATAACCGTTTTCAAACATTGCATTCATAAAAAGGGGTTTTTACGGGACACACTAGTTGTTGCATTAGTTAGTTATACTAAATGCATTCATAATTGATATACGTGTTTATAATATATTACGTATATTGCAATAAGAGCCTTATATAATATACTCATATAAGTTATTTCTGCTAGTCACAGATTACTATAGGAGTACTTATACTAATTAATAATATAGGTTGTTTGGTTTTTAGTTTACAGTTATGTCGGATTCGGAAGATTCCACGGTCACCTACACGGCAGTGTCCAGTCCATTTGAGGACGGTGTCAGGACATGGTTACCAGGGAGTCGAGGACACCCATTATGCCAGAGGACCCATATGCTTACATAATGGCTGCTTATCAGGTTCCACCATCACCTGACTACATACCTGGCCCCGAGGAGCAGCAGGCACCTCCCCCACTGGACTTTGTCCTGAGCCGATGTACCCTGAGTACATGCCACAGGAGGATGAGATACTCCCGGCCGAGGAGCAGCCACTACTTGCTGATGCCTCACATCTGGAGGAGGAGCCGGAGGAGGACGATGAGGATCCCGAGGAGGATCCAGCTGATTACCCTACTGATAGGGATGATGATGATGAGGAGGAGGAGGAGCCTTTCAGAGATGATACCAATGATGATGATGAGGACGAGGACGAGGATGAGGAGGAGGAGGAAGAGCACCCAGCTCCGGTCGACTCTGTCCCACCTGTACACCGTATGACTGTCAGGATATCTATCCGGGATGAGCCATCCATATCACTTCCTCCTAGGGAAGAGGTTGAGAGACTTCTTGCCTTAACCACCCCACCACCATCACCACTTACTCCACTATCATCTCCATTACCACATATACCATCTCCCCCATTTCCAGCATCACCACCAGCATCTGTATTACCTGCATCACCACCTTTGCAGTTACTATCTTCTGACCACAGGACAGACAGGCCCGAGATTACACTACCACCTCGGAAGAGGTTGGGTATTGACCTTGGTCCTAGGTACGAGATTGGAGAGAGTTCAGCTGTAGCTGCCACTAGACCGGTTGGAGGTCGTAGGGCAGACTATGGGTTTGTCGGTACTATGGATACCGAGATCAGACGACGGAGAGCCGAGGAGGTCGGCTATGGGATTAGAGATGTTTGGATAGACCCGAGAGAGGCTGTTGAGGAGGTAGCACCGATGACCCTTGGAGGGGTCAATGCTAGGGTGACTGAGCTTACTGCAGTCCAGGAGCAGGACACACAGGATATCTATGTTGTGATAGAGGATACTCAGGACAGGCAGACCCAGATATATCAGAGTGTTGAGACATTGTTTGATGATAGTCAGTACCACTATGAGACTGCACGACTACTAGATCAGGAGGCTCTGGTTTCCCGAGAGGCATGGGGACGCTCCATAGAGGTTAGCTATATGACACGTTCAGAGATTTTGGCATTACGTTCTGTAGTGATAGGTCAGCAGGCAGTGATTTCACAGTTGCAGGCAGCTGACCGTAAGAGTCAGGTTGTGACTTTAGAGATGCTACAGGCAGACTACCAGAGGCAGGTCCAGTTGGCTGAGGCATTAAAGTTGCTGAAAGGACTACAGACTCAGATGGTCGAGTTTCAGAGGCAGCATGGACCCGCAAAAGGTCCGGCACAGCCTGATGCACCAGGGGAGGCTGGTAGCAGTTCCTAGATTTGGTTATGTTGTAGCTATGCTATGCAGCCTGTTAAGTATTATGGGTTATTCCCAGCTAGCAGACTGTATAGATCTTTTGTTTTGTTTAGCTACCCAGTATAGGTCTTTTGTTCAGGTATTATCTATCTTGTACAGCATACTAAGTGTTACGGGTATATCCCGGCTAGTATGGCTTTAGGTTGTTTCTTTTGTCTTGTAACCTAAGTGTAGTAATCATCTTGTATCTGAACCGAACATGTATGTTTTTCCAAGTTATATATGAAATGGACGGATTACGTTATCTATGAAATCGAATTTATTATAAATGAATGTCGATTTGGTTATACCATGGTTAATTTCAATAACAGTTGTACATTTCACTGTGTGATGTGATCTCGTTTTTATTTAATGTGTATATGTTATGTCATAGTTATGATTTTATGAAATCTAACGGGTATTATGTTTTCTTGTGATTTAAAGAAAATGGCACCAAAGAGAAGGACCACGAGGTTAAACCCAGGTGCAACACCAACACCAGTCACAGACACTCATACCACTACATCTGTCACCAATGCCCAAATTCAGGCAATGATTAACGAAGGCGTTACTGCTGCACTGGCAGCACGTGATGCAACCAGGAATGGCGATGATAGCCATACTTCAGGAACGGGTGCCAGAAGGCCTGTGCAAGTTGCTCGTGAATGCACCTACCCGGACTTCCTAAAATGCCAACCCTTGAACTTCAAGGGCACTGAGGGAGTTGTTGGACTCACTCAGTGGTTCGAAAAGATGGAGTCTGTTTACAGCATAAGCAACTGCACAGTAGCATGCCAGGTCAAGTTTGCTACATGTACCCTGCAAGGAAATGCTCTTACATGGTGGAACTCCCATGTTAAGACCACTACTCCTGAAGCTGCCCATGCATGCAATGACCAACTGGTATTTATTTTTGTGGTTTTACGCGTTGGATTTTAATTACGTAATCGTTAAGCTAAATCGGCGTAAAATAAAAATGATCTTACTAGTAAACGGGCATTAAAAATTTATAGGTTTATATCAAGCAGTGGTATATGATGATTTTAGAGGGATAAGTATTATCATTGAAAATTTTTATTTTTTTATGGTTACGTTATTGTGTTTACGTTTCGCGATAAAGTACGTTTAAGGCCTTCCCGGAGGGAAGAAGTTCACTTATCTTACGATTCATCAATATACCAAATTTTTACCCAATACTTAAGTTTATTTTAAACTTCTAGAGTATTTTTAACATTTATACATTTTATTATGAAAAGAATTCAAATCATAAACTTACATGTAAAGTTTTACCTTTTTTCTAAGTCTATACTACATTATACTTTATATATTACAAGTATACATTATATAAATGTTTCAAAAGCTTATCTAACTTATACATATACATATATTTCGTGTAATATGACAAGGATAAGCCAAGAAGAGTCACCAAGAAGCTTTGTAAAATATCTTCATGCAACTTGAACCATGACTAGACAAGTTAAGATATATTAAGAACTATAGTGTTTTTCTCATGTCATCCCAATGACTAAACACGATGGTTTTTTTAGTTATCGTTATAACGTTGATTAGTCATATCAATAGGTATCAAAAACTATTAGAAATCACCCCATAAGTTAGCTTGAACTTGTTAAGTAAAGTGTCTCCAATCTCGATGTGATTATTTTCCTTCTTGATCTTCCTCTTCGGGATGATTCTCTGCTATCATTGTACATTAGATGTCCAACAGATGAGTCGATATGTTATCGTTATAACTATGATAGTCATATCAAAGGTAGCAAAACTACTTAGAAATCACCCATAAGTAGCTAGAACATGATAAGTAAGTGTCTCAATCTCTGGTGAATTATTTTTTCTTGATCTTCCTCTTCGCAATGATTCTCTGCTATCATTGTACATTAGATGTCCAACGGATGAGTCGATATGTTATCGTTATAACGATGATAGTCATATCAAAGGTAGCAAAACTACTTAGAAATCACCCATAAGTAGCTAGAACATGATAAGTAAGTGTCTCAATCTTGATCCAAAATTTCGACCAATTCCTCCTGTAGCCCTATACTCCCGCCAAAAACTCCCGCCAAATTCTCCTGCCAAAAAATCCCTCCAAATACTCCCGCCAAATACTCCCTCCAAAAAACTATTTTTTTACCATAAAAGCAGATATTATCCTCACAATCACCCACAGATCACACACATTCTTAGCATCACAACCACAAACATATCACACTGTTATTATGGTGAAGATGGTGCCATATGAAGCTTTTGCGTGTCGTTGTGGAGCCGGAGATGTAGTTCTGCGAGAATCGTATAAACCTAAAACCCGTGGTAAACTATACTATGCATGTCCGCGATCAAAGGTGAACAATCACATGCTTTTTTGTGTAATATATAAATAATGTGGTTAGTTGTTAAAACTTATTATCTTTACTCTTTAACAGCCTCTCGAAGACACTTTCGGATGTAAATTTTTTTTATGGAAAGAGGAACGAGTCCGTCTACTGGTTGGTTCTCCTGGAGCTTCAACGACTCCAATTTATTCTCCAGGATCTTCAACACCTCCACGCTATTCTCCGGGAGCTTCAACACCTCAAAGCTATTCTCTGGGAACTTCAAGAAATGCACAGTGCTCAAACTGCAAGCACTTGCTTGATAAGATAACGGTACTCGAGGCAACGGTAGATATGTATATGCATCCGGAACAACACACAGTTAATTCAGCCGCACTATTTCACGAAGTTTACAATAACATGGGAAAACTTGATTTGGAGTAGTTTGTCATTTGGAATGTAATTCGTATGCTTTAAGCGTCGGTTTGTAAGTCTCGTATGATTATCGTTCTAATATGTTTAAGTGTCTGTTTGTAAGTCGCTTGTGTTACTACAAGTGGTATGTATAATATTTAACTAAATGAATGTTTGTTTTTGTGTTACTTGACGAATGTGCATCTTGAAAAAGTATACGGTATATCATGTTCAACTATAGAAGGGTAGTGCATATCCTGACCGAACCGAGAAAACGGAGTGTTTTTTTATATAGTTATTATTTAAAACCACACAACGAACCGAGAAAACGAAGTGTTTTTTATATAGTTTTTATATAGTTATATGTTAAACACATATTTTAAAACCACACAAGAAACCGAAATTAGTATTTATATATTTTAAATAATAATTATAAAATATATTTTATAAAATCCCGGGCGACATGTCGCCCGGGAAACGTGAGCGGGAAAATTGCCGCCAAGAGTTTTGTTAAAAAAATTAAATTTTAATAAACAGTTTCCAGGCGACATGTCACCCGGGAAAAATTAACGAATGTTAATTAACACTAATTACCACGCTTAAACATTCACTTGATTTAAAAAAAATTATAAAACTTTTACCTGGCGACATGTCGCCCGGGAAAGTGAGCGGGAAAAAATGCCGCCAAGATTTTCGTTGTTTTTTTTAGTCAAATTTTAACCGAGTTATCCCGGGCGACATGTCGCCCGGGAAACTCTATTCATACTTTGACTAAAAAGTCTATCAGAATTGATGCCACGTCGGACGGACTTTTGTCGTTTAGTGACGTTTCCCGGAAGACATATGTCGCCCGGAAAAACTTGGTCACCTGTTCTACTTTTTCTTGTAGTGGTGGGGCCTATTCCACATTATGACAGTGCTTAGGTGAGAAGCATATGACGATTTATCATATTTTCAGCATTCCATTCCATCGGCAATATGAGTATATACAAAGTTTATTTATATTTGGACCAAAGTTCGAATGTGAAAACAAGCTAACTTAAAGTCATTCGGTATACACATAAATAAACAAAATTAAAATACAAGCCATCCTCATGTAGGTAGAAATGAAGCGAATTATACGTA
Source organism: Tanacetum coccineum (assembly GCA_026074375.1). Classification (NCBI taxonomy): domain Eukaryota; kingdom Viridiplantae; phylum Streptophyta; class Magnoliopsida; order Asterales; family Asteraceae; genus Tanacetum; species Tanacetum coccineum. The sequence goes on from BQNB010121869.1 coordinate 11,667, forward strand.
TATATAGTTACCGGGTGGTAGGTCCGGTTTTAATTTTACCTTGAGTACTTGTTGTTGTTCTAATGGATGCTATTCTCTGAAGTCTAATTTGCTCTCTGAATTTTGCTATGAATTCATCAGCTTTCTTGTCCACAATGTGATCACTCCCTGACATCATTTCTTCTTCATTCATAGCTTCATTATTCTTTGTTGAAGCAAGTTCTTGAAGCTCATCATCATCATCGTCGTCCTCTTCATCCTCGCTGCTGCTGCTGCTGCTTTGATTTGAATCTTTTATGTGTGTTGACGCTGAAGCTTGTCGTTGTTGCTTTTTTGGGTACTCCGTAAAACTTTGTGTCTGTGTGTCATCATCATCATCATCAGCTTCATCTTCATCATCCATGTTGTTATTATTTTGACTCCCTCCTCTTGTTTTAATAAAGCTTTCAATTTCTTTGTCCTGTGATAGAGAACGATGATATTTATGTGTTGGAGTTACGTCTTCTGCCAACCTGCCACCCTGTCTTTCCCTATTTTGAGAATCTTGATTGTGAGGGGCATACCTAGTACTAGTATTCATCTTAATTTTGTTATTGTTTAGAAGTACTATGCAGTGAGGTGGTGGTGGTGGTGGCAGAGGAGGAGGAGGTAGAGGGGCTGGTAAGCTTTGTGGATACATCGTTTTACGGACACCAACATCTTCGTGGAGAGATTTTGATTGGATTTCCTCCTTCTCTTCCTGTCTGAGTTGCATCCTCCCAGATCTTGATCTCCATTGTACCGGTGACCGTAAAACAATATTGTCCTCCTCCTTCGATTCCTCGTCTTTTGGGCAGCTCAGATTTCTTGAAAATCGCCTCTTCCCTGTCCCGGTAGAGAATGAAAAAGAAGATCCGCTTGTGCTGCTCAAAGACTTGCGATAATAGTAATAATTGTCCCCCTCCTTAGTATTTTTATTATTACCGGGAAATGGTTTTAGGCTTCTTCCTCTTCCAACACTAGCACAACTTTTCGATCGTTGTATTTGCATCATCAATCGATGATGATGATTCTTTAGCAACAACTACTATCGGGGGTTCACCTCTATAATACTGTAAATTCCATGTCCTCTCAACCACCTTACTATTATTCTCCACCATCTTCTTTTCATCATCGTCATCGTCAAAAATAGATGATGATGATGATGATACTTGAAGCAGTCTGCTCACATATGACAACGGAGCATGTTGATCATGTTCATCTTCTTTGTCTTGGGTTTTAGGTTGATCATTCCGTTTGCTGCTGAAAAGCCCGTAAGAGACAGCAATTCCTACCAACACAAGCTGCACAACCTCCTAATTTGTCGTTTTATTAATGAAATCGAGAGGGGGGTCTTGGGTGGAAGCAGGGATGAATAAAGGAATAACTAACACAAGTATAGATACAAATATGGCTTTGTACAAGAAATTATTATCGCTAAAAAATTGTTACTTGCAGAGTTAAGATGGTTGGTGTTTTTCGCCATGTATGGTTTTTGCAGGGTTTAGACTAATGCACGTAGGTTTACTTATGTTTGGCCTTTGGGGGTGTTTTGGTGATTCGGAATGGGTAAAAAAAGGTTGCTTGGAAGTGGTGATCAATGATTCTTCAATTTGGATGCCTACGCTAGCTTTTCTATTAAGGAAATAGAAAAAGAAAAAGGTAAAGGGAAAAGAATTGAAAGAAGAATGTGGATGATGATAGTTTTTACAAGTTTGGTGAAGATATGCTTTTCTTCACTTGTCTACACTCTTCACATTCTTTCTTTTTATGCAAATGCCTTTCTATTCAAACCTAGCTAGCTCAATTCATTATTCTCTTGTTTTTATTATACAAACCAATGTGTTTTTTCTTTCTGTTAATTCATCCACCTACTGTGATGTGGTTTTAATTGGTTTAGTTTTTAAAGTGTAGAGCAAGATGTTTTAACATACTTTGAGGTATCTTTAATTATAAGTTAATAAGAGGAATTTTGTCTATGTAATTTTTAATAATAATCATTTAAAAACATAGCAGATATCATTTGATAGAGAATATGTGTTGATTTATGGTGAAGAATTGTATTTTGTTATTATGGAGTTGGTTGGATATGGAGAATGGAGGCGGTTAATCTCGGCGAGATCTCATCGAGATCTCGGATCTCGGACCTAGAAAAAATCTCAGTTCCAAATCTCGATGGTAAATATCAGAACCGATATTCTCGGCGATATTGGACGAGATTTTGCCGAGATTTTGATATCGGATCTCGGTGAGATAAAGAAAATCTCGTTTTTTGATTTTTTTTTTCTTCTTTTTTCTGGCAGCCCACTTCTTTTTCTTGGTGATGGAAAGAATGAAGAAGATGAAGAAGGAAGAATGAAGAAGGAGAAGGAGGCTGCAATATTAAGAAAGTTGTGTAAACCTAATGTTAGTACTATACGGTGCGTTTCTTGGCCCACCAAGAAAAATTATACAATGGGCTCAATATATAAGTAAATGGGCTTAAATAAAAATAATTCAAAACACCATCAAAATCAACATAATATAATTTTTGCAACATATGCATAATATATATAATTAAAAATAATATAAACGTTAATAAAATTATTAAAAATATACAAATTTTGCAGATTATATATAAAAAAATATTAAAAATAATAAATTTAATATATATATAAAATATTATAGATAATATAAAAACCGATATCTCACCGCGATAACCGTTATTTCAAATCTCGGTCCTTGAACGATATTTGAAATCTGACCGAGATAACCGCATAGAATTTCACTCTCAACACTTTCAGTTTTCACACCTATCAACCTACTCACATTATTAATCAAATATATGTCAAGAGTTAAACATCTAGACTGAAGAACTTGTTACCTATTTGAAGCAACTTAACAACACGTGCTGGAATCAATTCATAGATAATATACTTCCTGTGCAGTTGAAATTAGTATAAGCTTGTAATTTGTGTGATATGTTATCTAGTGATTAAAGGCAAAAGGCAATGTGGTGGTATGGTATCTAGTGAACAGAGGTGAAACCATCCAAGTTTTTTCCGATTACGGATCGAAGGTATCAGCTCGATTTGTTGGTGACTCAGTTTCTGAACATCCCATACAGATCATATATTTTCCCCATCTTACTATCATTAAATCTAATCATCTAAATTTTGGGTTTTTGAAAATGAAAATCTAAACCCAAAACCCACGTGATATAGACACAAAACTAAATAACGGTAACTTCTACACCATCATCATCATCAACATTGACGAGGTCTTCATCATCAGAATCTGCTAAATCATGAGGAAGGGCGTCTTCATCATCACTAATACCATCGTCTTCGTCAAGATCAATGATATATGACGGTGCGTCAACCTCCGTTGATTGACCATCTATATGCAAGGTCGCATCATCCAAGTCATTCAAACTAGTAGAAAGTGGGAGATCAGATGAGTTGTCAGAATGTATAACATCAGGATCTTCCTCTACCACGATGACACCCCCGTCCAAAAACTTTTTATGATTCACATGTTCAATGACCTTCCAGTAGGGTTGTCGTCTGGCCATATCTTCAAGATAGAAGCATTGTTTGACTTGTGTTGCGAGAATGTATTGAACATCTTTAAACGCCCCATCTTTTGTCAAGATTTGTGTCATGTTGTTTCTAAGGACAAGATGTTTGACTGTGCGTCCTTCGTTGCTAGTGTCAAGCCACTTAACTCGGAACAACACAACTTTGAATGAAAAATACGAAAACTCGAGGATTTCTTGAAGCTGACCATAGTACATTTCTCCGTCCTTCCCACCAGGCAAACAAATTCCACTGTTTTGAGCTGTGCGATGTTCATCGCGGCTGTGCATGACAAGAAAATAAGTCTAAGTTTACCTGTGACCCAAACTAGTTGGGGAATTCTTCTTTCATGTCTTTGTTAGGAAATTTACTGAAAAACATTCATGGTATTAGAATAAGTCGTCGAAAATATAAGTTAAGAAAAAGAAGTTTCAAAATAAAAACGTGTACCTCTTGAACTGGGACTGGTACGTGTCGATTTCAGGACTGTTGTGAAGTACATACCATATCACTTTCTTTAACTCTTGGGCATCAAACCGAATAACCGACTGTAAATCAATCGATTTACATAGTGATCGGAACTCCTGAAACTGACACGTTAGGGGAGGGGGATCCACATTACGGTCGGGACGATTAAATTTCATGGTAACATCTAAAAAATAATGAGAACTGAAAGTCAATGCTTCTTCTGCAACATAACCCTCCACAATCGAACCTTCTAGCTTAGCTTTATTTCGTACATAACCTTTTAGCTTCTTCATAAATCTTTCAAATGGAAACATCTACCGGGGGCGAATAGGCCCGCCTTCAAGAGCCTCTAGAGGTAAATAGATAACCAAGTCAATCATAATGTCAAAGAAAGCAGGAGGATATATGAGTTTGAGATTGAACATAATATCGACCACCTTGCTTTGAGCTTTCAACATGTCATCCTCCATCAAAGTTGCAGAGCAGATTTGCTTAAAGAATAAACATAGCTCGATTATTGGTTTTGCAACCTCATCGGGCAAGTATTGCTGAAGTCCGTAAGGAAGTAAACGTTGCATCATTATATGACAGTCATGAGACTTCAGGCCCGTTATATTGGTATCATTATCGATCACTTTGTGCTTGAAGATGGATCCGAACCTATCTGGTAGTTTAACTTCTTTGATGAACTGACAAAACTTTTTTCTGTTCTCTGGTGTGAAAGAATACGTCGCCTGAGGCTTCGAGCACTTCCCATTTTTGGTTTGGCCAAGCCACAAGCCACTTCGAATGCCCAACCTTTTCAAGTCTTGTCTTGCCTTGGCGGTGTCTTTAAATTTGTCATTCATTAACAAAGTGTTCAAGATGGCCTCCAACATATTTTTTTCGATATGCATGATGTATAAATTGTGTTTTAGTGTAAGAAAAGACCAATACTCAAGCTCGTAAAAAATAGATCATTTAGTCTAGCTCAGCTCGACAAGAACATTGCGTTTTATCTTCACACCCCCATAACTCGGATGCTTACCCTTCACACGCGTGGGCAATCTAGCAAGTTGAGCCTGGATTTGATCCCGGTCAAATTTTCTAGGAGGATCTCCGTATTCTATCTTACCATTGGATTCAAGTGACCTCTTCCATTTATGAGGCTTTTTTAAAAATCTTCTGTTGCCAACATAAGTTGTTTTGCCTAACACACACAGATGGAGTGTCTTCATTACATGTAGGTCATGCCCTGTAACCTTGCCCACTCTACCCAGACAAACTACTTCGAGCAGGAAAATCATCGATGGTCCATAAAACCATCACTCTCATATTGAACTTCTGGCCTGTAGCAACGTCTATAATCTCGACACCTCCAGTGCTCATAAAACCTTTAGGTCATCAATCAAAGGCCTCAAGTAAACATCAATGTCCTTGCCCGGGGATTTAGGGCCAGGAATTAACAACGTCAGCATAAAAGAACTCTCTTTCATACATAACCACGGAGGCAGATTGTATGTTGTTAATATCTCTGGCCACATGCTGTAAGCCTGACTAAGGTTGCCGTACGAATTGAAACCATCAGCAGCCAACCCTAATCGAACATTTCTTGGTTCTTTTGCAAAATCCTGATACTTGGTGTCAAATTTCTTCCATGCTCTACCATCAATCGGGTGTTGCATCTTACCAGGCTCTATACACTTTCTAGTAGCATGCCAAGTCATTTCTTTTGCAGTGTGACTAGACTTGTACAAACGTTGTAGTCTAGGAATGATCAGAAAGTAACGCAATACCTTTTTAGGAACTTTCTTCCCCGGGGTGTTACTGTATTTCCATCTACTCGTTTTACACACCGAATAGAAATGCACATCTTTGTTTTCGTCGCCCCCGAAATAAGAAGCAATCATTTACACAAGCATGTATTGACTCGTACCCTAACCCGATCGTTTTAAATGTATTCTTTATTGCATAGTATGACGGTGGGAGCTTGTATCCTTTACTGGTGGGAAATACATTTTGGAAAAACTCTAACATTT
>BQNB010121870.1:0-16104 GCA_026074375.1 Tanacetum coccineum
TTCATAATATAACTTTTACATTTTTCTTTCTATTCTCTTACTAGTTTCTCTCTCTAGAAATCTCTCATCTTCTTTCTTGATTCGATTCGTGTATGATATATGAAGTGAAGTGTTAACGAGAACCTACATCAATGAATTAAATGAACTTCGTGATCAAGCCTACGAGAACTCTTTGATTTACAAAGAGAAGACAAAGAAGATCCACGACTACAAAATCAAGAACCGCATTTTCAACGTTGGTGACCGAGTCCTTCTTTTTAATTCTCGATTGAAGATTTTCTCGGGTAAACTTAAAACCCGTTGGACCGGACCGTTCACCGTTGCCCAAGTTTTTCCATATGGCACCGTCGAGTTATCTCAAACCGACGGGCCAAATTTCAAGGTGAACGGTCATAGACTTAAGCACTACTTTGGAGGGGACATACCAACCGTGGTTGTCCTGGATCTCCAAACTTTCCCCAAGGACCAATGAATTCGGGGACGGGTCAAGCTAAGTGACCTTAAACAAGTGCTTCGTGGGTGGCAACCCATGCTTATCCTAATATAATATTAGTAGTAGTAATGAATAAGTGTGTTTTGTGGAGGCTCGCCTCTTCCTTTCTCGTGTTTTGTGGTTTTTGTATGTCCAGGATTGCCCGGATTTTGAAGCCTCTCGTGCTCGTGGTTTTGTCCTTCGTTCACTCGAGCTTAAATCCTCAGCTTCATCATGGGAATCCAATATCCAAATCTTATCGACTAACGTTTATCTTTGAGCATACTTAATAAACGGCTTTAGATTTACATAGAGACCCTTCTTAAAACATTGAGGACAATGTTCAGTTCTAGTATGGGGGGATCTATCGATTTGATTGTGCCTGCAGCCGTTGTTTTCACGTAATCCTGTTTTTACCACCAAAAATACCAAAAAAATGAAAAAATTTAAAAAATTTCAAAAATAAAATAAGTGTTTTGTCATAATTTTGACTTTCCTGCTGGGTAGAATAAGAATAAATTTTGACTCGATCGAGCGTGTTGAGCTCTAGCTTGTTCCTTAACTTTTAGACTAAGCATTCGCGGATCTTTTTATTAAAGATTTTAAATTTGCGAAGAACAAAAAATGATAGAGTTAATTATGAGTTAGATGCTAAACAAGGATTAGTTGGAAATCTTAAGAGCTCATAAGTGTAGTTTGTGGCTTTTTCTCCCATAAGCTCCTAACCGGACTAATAATACGTGCTATTTTTGAAAATTAAACTTAAATCAACAATTTTTGAAGTATAGTCGATATCAATAATTTTAGTTCAAATTTATACTTAAATTTTCTAAAAAGAAATTTTCTCTATATCATGGTAATTATATGTAAAAAAAATGAAAAATGAAAAAAGAGGTAAAAATAATAATAAACTGTGGGCTGATAAAAGTTTACTGCATCTTGCCGGCTCACAACCGATGTTGCAGTCTTCTAAATAAGGCACATAGTAATTATCCGAGACTGATAAAAGTTTGCTGCATCTTGCCGGCTCACAACCGATGTTGCAGCCTTCTAAAAGGTCGAGGATTTCAATTGTATCATGGTTATGTTAATGTTTAGTGCAATAAATGTGATTTAATAAATATAGGGAAAATCTCTTTTTCTTAAATTTAAATATGCTTTTGAACTAAGACTATTACATTTTAAGTTGTGATTTTATGTATATACGGGAAATCCAAGGGTGTTGAAACCGAAGGTCCGTGAGTCCCGATACTAGTCTCTGTGGGGTGTCAAAAGCCTGGTCACTTAGCCGCAAGGTTGGGATGTGCCGAGACGAAAGTCGCTACATGGGATGATCTCGCCTTCAAACTCATTATTCTCGGGTGGAACGTGAAGCATAGAAATTTTGCAAAACGTTGATACATGGTTGAAATTCGAAATAGCACGCTAACATAATATGAAATAATTGTCGGGAGTGAAAAGTTCACAAGTTATAAATATGAGTAGTGTTAGCATCTTAACTTATATTTAACGGTGATTTCGTTTTAAGCTTGGTTTGGAATAAGTGAAAAGTCGGGAACGATGAATTTATCCTTTTTGGGGCATTTTAGGATTGAAATGCGTCTTGTTCTATGATCCCTAACAGTTATAAAATAACGAAAGTCAAACATGTTAGTTAGTTGCTAAAAAAGAAAAGTACAAAAAAATGAGAAAAAAAGAAAAATACAAAAATATGTGTGTGGTAATAAGCGTAAATATTTTAATGGTCAAAACGGGGCTTTTCAAAGCTATTGATTCTTTATTTCCCCTTGACGAACACTTAGCTACTTTTCGAGGTTATTAGTCGAGGGGGATTGAGGGTCTTAGTTTTCTAAGTGCTTACTTGTAGCATTGCGTGAGGACACGACAATAGTTTAGTATGGGGGATTTGTGTTAGCCATTCTTCTGTCTTCTCATTTCGAAGGTAATCGGGTCCTAGATTCAAAACTCCTTTGTAGAACCCCTTAAGCTTTTGGTATGCATGCGAGATTCCATTCTTCTCATCTTTCTCACTTACCTTCAGTAATGGTGGGATCTTGTTGCATTGCTCATTAGTGTGGCGTTTAAACCTTAGATGCGATCGCACCATTTGGTAAGTTACTTCATCATCACTTTTGTAAAGGGTAATTATCCCTTCTAACTGTTTTGTTTTAATTCCAACTTCTCTTAAGAATGGTTCGCCAAAAATAACATCGCCCATTCCTTCATCTCGTAAGCATTCATATCTTCCAAAACTGCAAAGTCAGTCACAATAGAAAAGGTTCCAACAAAAATAGGCACATTCATTAAAGCTCCTACAACATTATCCCCTTTGTACACCATCTTATCCTTCATTATTGAATTCAAATCCTATTTCCCCTTTGTATACAACAGTGAGAAGAAGTTGACGTGTGTAAATTCAAATCCTATCATGCATGAAAACTTTAAGTTATGAGCACAATCTATATGGATCTTCTTATCAGAGTCACAATAACTAGGGTAATTCATCAATTTCAGTGTCAGATCTTCATCCTAGTCTAAATTCCTTAATTACCTTCACATTTCCTAATGGTGGGAATCATATCATCTCCCTTGATTCTCCTAAGTCATGGTTTATTTAGATCCTTTAATTCAATGTAATCTTCTAAGAAAGGGATCTATTTAACACCAGAGTCTCTCCCATTAGCCTAGCCTCTAAATCAAGTTCCATTCCTTTTCTTAAACATAGCATGTAGACTCTCTTAATTAAACTACTAGCAGGTTTAACACTTTGGAAAATGATCTTTTCTTCCTCGACCCTTAAAGTGTCTTCATTTGTAAACATCAATATTAACATGGGCGGTAGCATAAATAATGGTTCTTTCGAGGATTAAGAGCACTTTGTTATCCTCCGGGCATATCAAGATATTATCAATGTTACTGGGATAAGAAAATTACCAATTCCTAACAGTAGTTTTCAGCTATCCTTTTGGATAATTCACAGTCCGTTGCTTAATTCCATTGTCAACCTGGTGTAAGCTAATTCGCCTAATCCTAGTTAAGGTTGGTCAGTAGAGCGCATTACCAATAACGCATAGCCTTTTTAAGTCAACAAGGGCATTGTCAAAACAAAAACTTTATAATTTGCAAGGTAAGTGAAAACTCCATGGGTCTTTCTCATTTCTGGGTATGGTGTCATTGATATGTGAAGCTCTATAAGCTTTCGCAAATTTTGGTCCATAGTTCCCTTCTTTTTCTTCATAGTAATGATTATCTAAATGACTTGGAAAAGGATTCATCGTTCAGTTTGATTTGTACAACAGTGTACTGTTCATGTCCAGTAGTGATAAGGCGTTTAGGATGATCCTAATATGTGATCGAGTGTGACATTACTTCAATAGTAGTCAATGATCGACTTGACTTGATCTCTCGGGTTTGTTTTAGTCAAGCTAGGTAGGCTTCTAAATCCTCTTTCCTATAGTACCTTGCTCATTTGCCTGATTTGTATCTCTAATGTTTTAATTGATGCTCCTTGGTTCCTTATGGCAGCATCCGTTAAAGCTCGGATTTCTTTGATCAAGTTAGAGTTTTTCTCGTGTCTTTTTGCTAATTCTCCCATAAATTTGCTCAAGGTATCTTCCATTGATTGCCTTCGTTCTTGGTACGAAGGATTTGCGTTGTTCCTTTGATAGAATCCTGGAGCTGTTGCTTTATATCCCCCACCTTGAAAAGGTCCACCAAATTGCGTGTAGTAAGCTTCTTCTAGGGTTTTCCCTTCTTCTTTTAGTGGGCAATCTTTGGTGTAATGGGGTCCTTTGCATTGTTCACATCCTACTTGAGTTGCATAAACTTTTTCATTCACCTTCTTGATCTCTCTTCCTAGATTGTTCAGTTGTGCTTGTATAGCAGCCAGTCCGTTAGAAGTCTCAGTACTTCTTCCTCTAGATGTGTCATTGTGCCATTTTAGAGAGTATTCTGCCATTTCTTAGATGTCATTTTTAGCATCTGCAGCTATCTTAGTTGGAATGACAACTCTTGAGTCAAGAATCTGTTGTGTTGGAATATCCAACCCATTGTAGAACAAAATAACCTCCTGCATATCAGTCAAATAGTGTTGAGGATACTTCATCAATAGTTCTTTAAAGCGCTCCTATGCTTGATAAAAGGTTTCATCTGGTTCTTGCTGAAAGTTGTTGATTTCCTCCATTTTCTTAGCAGTTCGACCAGGTGGGCATTATTTGTTTAAAAACTTAGTTTTAAGATCTTTCTAAGTTTTGATCGAACCAGTTGGTTTGTTTCTTAGCCAATGACTTACGGCTCCGGTTAAAGATTGTAACAACCCAAGTTTCAGGTCAACGTCTATCCTTAGCCTAAGATAGTTATTTTTAATTACGTAAATAATTATAGTCGTTATGCTATATGTGGTTGATGAGAATTTCCATTTATTGGTGAAGTTTATTCCGTGATTTAGTTTCCTATTTGTTTTTTAGCATTAAGAAAGTCAAAAAATATTATTTATTGCTACCCGGAGCGTAAAATATGTTAATTTTTGTTTTTTTGTCGTTCCTAGGTTTTTATAAAAAACGTGTTTAAAGGTCGTGTTTTACGATGTTTAACGATTTATTAAACGTTTTAAAAACTATATTTAGGGGACAGAAAATAAAATATTTACAAACGTGTGTGCACTCGAGTTTTTGGCCGTATGTTATTATAAAAAGGATTGATTGTTACTAATTTTAAAAGAGCTGGAGTATGGAGGGACTAGTTTTGAGAATGTATCAATGTTTAATTCTATAAATAGGCACTTATACTTCTCATTTTACTCTTTTATAAAAAAATTCATTTTCTTGTCCTCCCCTTCCTTGTTGTCGTTCGAACCTACACACCAACATAAATCACATCAAAATTGTTACTTACATTCATTTAAATCCCGATTTATACCATTGTATTCCTTGTTCAATCTTTACAAATCCACTAAAGAAAACATCCACATGCTATGATTATTTAACAAAGTTAAGTTTTTAGTTAATTTCATATTGATTTGGGGTATGAGGGAAGTGTTTCTAGTCTGATAGATTGTTGTTAATATTGAAGTGTTTAATTTAAAAAGAGGGGGGAGAGGTTTGGTTTGGTCTTTGTGTTTGTTTTCATACGGGTTTGGTCAAGGGGGAAGCGAAGTCGAGTCTTGTTATTGTTTTGTGAGTGTTTACTTGTTGTTATCATGTGTTGATTAATTAGATGATTATTACCTATATGTAATTGTAGCTAGTTGATTCAAGTTCAAAATGGGTTTGAAAGTATTTCAAGTATGAACATGAGTTTGATAGTTTTAGTACATGTTTTTAGACTAGTTAAAGCTATTGGAATGGTTGGATTTTTTGTAAAAATGAGTTTTAGTATGACTTTGTGTTGACTTTTATTCACCAGAAAGTTTGACTTAACCATAGCGAGTCGAGAAATTTTTAAAATCTAAATTAGGATTTTGAATATGATTAAAGGGATGTTTAAGGTCCGTTTTGATATAAGGTAGGCCTTGGTAAACTCTAAAAACGGAAGATTTTCGGCCAAGTCATGATTGGTTTATTTTTGGAAAAAGTCAACTACCGAAGTTTGACTTTTGGCGAGTCAAAACATGCGTTATACTTTGAATATAGTACATAAAAAGCAAATGATTGTAATGTTAGGTTAAAACTGAGATGAAAATGCTAAGTCTTGGGTTATATTATTTACCTTTTCGGCAAGCTTTCTAAATATGAAAACTTTATTGATAAAAAATTGTGATATTGTTAAGTGAGTCAAAGCGAAATGTTCTTGCGTCCACTTGAGATTCTAGATATGATTGTGTATACGTGTAGTAGTGATATATATCATTATATACTATTTAATATAATATACTGCAAGTATGGAATATATGATATGTTATACTTGTAGTCACGTGCCGCTATATATATGTACTTTATAGGTCGCGGTTGAGACGTGAAGTTTATTGCGCTTGTTGATTTGATTGATTGATTTGGATCATTTGCTTAAGGTGAGTTCATAGCCTTGCATTAAATTCTTTTAAATGTTTTTAAACCAGCGAGGGGGATACATATTTGTTTTATAAATCGAACACATATGATTTTATGGTATGTTGGACCCGATTATGAGATTGTTGCCGCATAAGTTGCTATTCTCGAAGCCCCTTATTTCATGAACCGTTAATTGCCTTGTTGTGAGGTAAACGCTAATGCATTAAATAGATCTATTGGGTTTGACAACCCTGTTCGGGGTTTGAACCCCTCCTTGAAAAGGTCCACCAAATTGCATGTAGTAAGCTTCTTCTAGGGTTTTCCCTTCTTTTTGTGTGTGCAATCTTTGGTGTAATGGGGTCCTTTGCATTGTTCACATCCGACTTAAACAGCATAAACTTTTTCATTCACCTTCTTGATCTCCCTTCTTAGATTGTTCAGTTATGCTTGTATAGCAGCCAGTCTGTTAGAAGTCTCAGTACTTCTTCCTCTAGATGTTCCATTATGCCATTTTTGAGAGTATTCAGCCATTTCTTAGATGGTCTTTTTAGCATCTTTAGCAGTCTTAGTTGGAATGACACCTCTTGAGTCAAGAATTTATCGTGTGGGAATATCCAACCCATTATAGAACAAAATCACCTCCTGCATCTCAGTCAAATAGTGTTGAGGACACTTCATTAAGAGTTCTTTAAAGCGCTCCCATGATTGAAAAAGGGTTTCATCTGACTCTTGCTGAAAGTTGTTTATTTCCTCCATTTTCTTCGTAGTTCGACTAGGTGGACAATATTTGTTCAAAAACTTAGTTTTAAGATCTTCCCAAGTTTTGATCGAACCAGTTGGTTCGTTTCTTAGCCAATGACTTGCGGCTCTAGTTAAGGATATAGGGAAGACTCGGAGCATTAGTTGATCCTCAGTGATGTTAGGAACATGGAATAAGTCAACTATTTCGAGAACTTTCTCAATGTGTTCATTTGTGTCCTCATTATCCAAACCGCTAAATTTGTTTTCTCGAAGCTCCTTAAGAAATTGGCCTTTCAGTTCAAATTGATCTTTGTTATTAATTTTACGCATAGCGACTCCCGATTCATAGTCCGTTCGGGTCTTGCTCATGTATTGCTCTATGGTTTCCGCCATTGCTTCCGCTTCTTCTTCCTTTGAGTACTCTTGGTCAGAAAGTAGATTAAAATCAGGCGATCTTAATTCGTCAAGACTTAGAGTCTTGAAGTGTCTCCTTGATGATCGAAATTCTCGTTCAGGTTCTTTGTAAGGTGTAAATAGTTGTTTGTAGAACTCCTTCTGTTCCAGATGATCGATACGCTGTATCCAATGGAAGTGGATATGCCGTATCCAATGGAAGTGGATATGCCGTATTAATCAGTTTGAATGAATACGCTGTATTGGAAAGAGAGTTGGATACGCCGTATCCGATGGAAGTAGATACACCGTATTCAGCTATCGACCAGAATAGTGTATTTAAGAAAAACAATTAAATACACAAACAATAAAACACAAATATATACAAGCAAACAATTAAAGACAAATATATAAATTTTATAAAATATACAAGAATATACACTAATCTAAATTACACTAATCCTAAGGGTTAGATCTAATCTCATGTTAAAAACCAAAATATCAAATAAAAATCAAGATTAATTTTCACTCCCCGGCAGCGGCGCCAAAAACTTGATGTGTCGTTGTGTGGTGTATATTTTATTGATTCAAGTTTTAAATTTATATTTTGCCGACTAAACCAAAAACAACACTTTAACGGGCAGTGTACCCGATCGGTAGTAGTTTCGTGGTAATTAGGGTGTCGAACACTTGAAGCGAGGTTAAATCTATCAATTTAATTAATATCTTGGTTATCTAATCTATGTTAATTCTATCCTATTCTAAACCTATGTCAGTCCTAATCCTAATTCTAACGGGAAAAGGGGGTTTTCAGCCTGAGAGACTGGCACGGTTTGGTTGGTGACTACAATCAATTCAAGGCACTTTAACCCACGCGAGCTAATTAACAAAAGATAAAAGAGCGGTCGAGCCAAATATAAGAAAACTGTATTAACCATTATTAATCTGATTAGAAAGTTAGTTTGTTTATGAAGTGCAATGATTTCTTCTCTCGAGGCGGCATATCATTCTTAAGACTTAGGCGTTACATCATCCTAAGACCTAAACACATTAATTCTGTCACAATTAAAGCATCCGCATAAAGCATCCTTATTCACTGATTATAGTCTATCTTAGGGATTAAAGCCATGGTGATCTTGTTAAACCCTAGCTCATAGAGACTTTACCCACTTACCGCTTAATGGTAATTTATACACTAGTAGTCCACTTGTCCAACTATCCAATGGAATCAGAACGTTACTTGTTGAATTATCTAGGTCACCTGCTAGTCAACACGATCAATAAACCATTGGCAATATCCAATTAACTAGTTAAGCCCGAAGCGTATCCTAGACACAGACTTAGAAGGACAATATTTGTGATCTTATGATTCTAGATGTAAAAATCACTATATGGAGAGCTATCCCAGACTCTAGATTTACTTGGTCCGTATCACTAGATCCAGTTGAATGACAGGTCGCATACAAAAGCGCGTAAACAAGTATAAATTTGTAAACATAAACAAGCATGCAACGATAAATCAAGAAATTGAGATAAACAAATACCAAACATTCAGATATTCATTATAATGGCTAATACCCGAAGGTATTAGCCCTCAAACGTCATAATAAATACAAAAGCAATTATTTAGCCAAGGTAAACTAACCAAGTTAATGAATGATACCAAAAACTAAACGATTACTAAAGTATATGGAATTGCACGATGTCTGCTATGGAATTGATAACGTTGCTTGACCTCTTCTGCTCTTTTTCTCCTCTGAAAATTGACTTTTATGGTTTAGGTATCGAGAATATGATTTAGCACACCTAAAACTCGTTTTTGAGTTTTTTATTTATAAGGTCTGGAAGTCGGTTCGATACGGCGTATCCAAGGATTGGATACGGCGTATTGGGGATTTCTTGGAGTAGGGACCACGTTTGATATCTTCAGAATATTCACATACTATATCTTGAATACGTCGTATTAAGTCTCTCTGGATACGGCGTAATGAACTTTACTCCTTTGTGGTCTTTGGTGAGTGCAGGCACGGATACGCCATATCTTCTTTGATGGATACGGCGTATTGGTCTTTAGAATAGTAATCTTCAAAATATCTTCATTTAAGCTCTATAATGCGCGCCTTTTGCTAACTTTCACCAATTACTCCATAATTACTAAAATTCTCAAATATAAACGATTAAGTAACAATTCTTTGCAATAGCTATACAAAATGGGTTAATTGCATGGGATAAATGATGCTATAAAATAGACGTTGTTTGATGTCATCAGAACTGCTGGAGGAATCTTCCTATAGAAAAGTCGGAATCAGGCTTTTCAATTTCTTGATGACAAAGTGCTTTTCAAACTTGATTGGTCCACTAAATCGAAAAACGATCATCATCATCAAAAATCTGTTTCTTTCGCCGATGAAAGTAATAATGATAATTCTCGATTAATGGAAAAATCGAAAGATCTAACTATAAAAATGGATTCTCAATTACAGACCTTAAAAGAAGAGATGCAAGAGATGCGTAAAAATTATAATAACAGCGGAGGGGACCACGGTTCTAAGAACGATGACACGCCGATGTATGAATGTCATGAAGTGAATTACATCCAATCTGAAGATTATCATAACCGAAATTCTCATGATTCGTATTCTCATCAATACCATCATGATCCTAATTATTTCAAGAAATCGCTGGCAGAATTAAACAATGATGTGAGAATTGATCTCGAAGATTTTAAAAGATTTTAAAAGATGTATCCGTAGTATGAGAACTTTTTGATAGAGACGATCAATCTAAAATAGATCTTGAAAAATCAATCACTAAATTCTTGGATGGTCAAGGAGTTTCAAATATGTTTGTCAAGAACAATATTAACGATATAATTATAAAAATGAAGCAAAACGAAAAGAATTGTCAAACTATATTAAAAAATATGGAAAGAAAAATAGATGAGTGGTCGAAATTTCAAGACGTCTCTTCAGAACATACGGATAGGACTGACCCACCTCCTCCTCAAGCTCAAACCGAGCAAGTGAATGCCGTATTCACCGGGAGTGGAAAGCCCGATGCTCTTTCAAAAATTCAAAAAGATCCCCCACCTCATATTATTGTTAACAATAAAATCGAAAAAAATCGACCTATTAAAACAACAAAAAGGGTTATCATGTGGTCGAAACAAAAGAATATCCATTCCGTGAGTACATACCAAAAATACCATACCCTCAAGCTTTAAAAGTGGATCATTCCCACTTGAACCATATCATGAAGGAATCTTAAATCAAGTTAAGTTTAATAATAATAATAATAATAGTAATAGTAAATGATAATAATAAACCTAAAAAAACTAAAAATATATATAAAAAGCTTTGCACTTTGTGGGTGTGTTCGTGTAAACCCTCACGAGACTATAACTCGTCCTCTCGGGCCACCAACGGGTTTAAAGGCTTACGCTAAATTCAATCGTGTTGCCTACGAAAGTGCGCTTTAGAATTTTATGATTTTTGTAGTTGTGTTTATTTTGCAGATCAAATAAATAAATGGGGCTTGGATGGTGGTGATGCTTATCACTTGGGGATGTGATATATTTGGATCAGTATATTACATGTGGTAGAATATACATGCTTGGCATTTCGTTTAGCGCCATATATTTTAGAATTCAACCGAGCAGTTATGAGGCCCGGGAAGTCTCGTTTCTCTTATATTTATTTCTCCCATTGTCCTACTTTTAAGTTATTTCTTAAATTACGCATAATGCTCAACTTAAGTGTGGGGAGAAAATAAATTGAAAAATCAAACTCATTTTAAATTATTAACTTTTGTTCGCCCTTGGTAATCTAAAAATCTAATCTTGTTTTTAAACTTCTTTTGTCACTTAGGTTAATATATTAGAATAAAATAATAAAAAAATAAAGTTTTGAAATCAGAGATGTGTCCCGATTGATAAAGCAGATTCGACTCGGGATCAATGACATTACTTGCGTATTTATACCCATTACTCCAAAAATGTGAGGTTCGCCTTTAAATCTTATGGAAATAGTTTTTGCCTTTAGCTTTCTCAAGTTAAGGTTTGAATGCAATTACAAGTGTCTCATCCATCGTTACAGGTGTGTATTTGTAATATGTCGCCTTTTCTGGAGCATTGGTATCAGTTTATAATTATATGAGTGTGCCAGTGATTTATTGATTCTAGAACTTGTGTGTAACATTTCTCATTTTCGTGTCATTGTACGACTCTACTAATGATCACTATTTATTTTAGTCCGATACGCGTTTACTCTTAATAGTTACTTTTAAGCTAAATCGCGTAGACTAAAAATAATCAATGAATGTAAACGGTCATCAAATAAATTAAGGTTTACATCAACCAAGTAAGAAATAATTATTAAGAAGATAATTATGTACTTTGCGTATTTTATTTCTATTGGTCACGTAAAAGGGTTACGTTTCGCGATAAAAATACATTTAGGAACACCCCGGAAATACTTAGACTTACCTAGACTTAAACCAATACTCACTTTAACCATCCGTAAACAACCAAATTTGTGTATCATTATTTTTTTGTATACATCTAGTCAATACAGGCACAAAAAAAAAAAAAAAAAAATAAAATTTGGTTATCACCCTATAAACAAAACGTCGCCAAGGTGATATTCTAGCTAGCAAAAATCAAACTAAGGATCCCAAAGTACTAGTATACTCTTAGGTAATTAATATATGGTCCTAATGGTCTCCTAAAGGGCTAAAACACAATGGACAAATGACGTTCTTGACTCCCTTGCCTTGGTTTAACCGCGGCATAGCATGTATATGCACAAAACTTTGAGATTTTTCTAATCAAACTCAATCTTGTCATAATGCAATCATTAAGAAATCTAACAAAATCTTGTACATCATGCAAGTCATTAAGAGTGGTACTTGTGTGGTTTAGCCTAAAACCATGAGTGAGTAACTGGTTTTGTTTAGGACAAAAAGGTGTAACTAAGCTTATTGCCTATAAATACACACTCACAACTACACTTAATACATTTCTAAACTCTCAAAACTCTCTCACTAAGATAAACTTCTTCTTTTCTCCTTATCTTATTCGGCTTACATCAAACCGAATCCATACACGACCCACATTTCATTCTAAAGACACAAGTGCACTTAAGTTAGCATACAAGGTTGTCAAGAAGTGTACGCAAGCTAAGGGTCGGGTATACCAAGATTTGAAGCTTAGGATTATAAACGTTTGGGTGTATGCGAGTCGGGTTTACGTCTAAATTTACCATCAAGGAGACTAGGACTCTTGTAAGTCACTACACCACTCGTATTATTTTTGTTACTTTGTTTACTAGTTATAATGTCGCGTTAACATGTAAAGGTTACGCCTAGTGAGAACTTAGACAAAGTAACTACAAGCTTACATGTTTCACGCATAAATTATGGGTACAAGCAACCTTGTGTATGAGGGAACCTATACGTGAACACTAAGACGTACCAACGAATTTCATGAAAGTTATGCGTAAACTTTGATTGTAAACAAGACGTAGTGGTGTGAAAACATATATACGACATTAATGAACGTTTGCATGTTATGGATCGCGATTAGGAAATGCTAGACACATTGTTTTAGTACTAGGCGATTTAACGAAACCATATGAGATACTAATAAACCATTCGGACCCTTATTGGACCTCGCGACCCATCTTCGTGAGCCCACAAGACCCATAAGCCACAAATAAGCTAGGACGGCTTATTTATGAGCTTAAGCGGCTTATAAGATTTATTGTGAGCCTAAGATAAGCTAGTGGACTCTAAGAAATCAAGCCCGAACCACTAGAACCCTTACCGGGCTCCTATCGAGCCCAACAGGCCCAACAGTGGGGCCCACAAGTAGCAATAAGCTCAACAAGGCCCAACGAGGGCTTATTTATAAGCCGCGGCTTATTAATAAGCCACTCGGGCTTAATCATAATCTTGAAGTGCTCATAGGGCTTTCATCTTATTTAGAGACCCATTCGAACCCTTAATGGGCCTTCTAGCCCATTAACGGGCCCTAAATAAGTGAGCTCAATGAGATTAATAGACCCTAATATAGCAAACGGACCCAAATGGACCCAACCGAAAAGCCTCAAACCCTATTCGGGCCTTAAATGGGCCCAACGGCCCATTAACTAGTGCTTATTTGATTATTGGGATAAGCTGAAAGGAAACAGACCCTAAAGTACTAAATAAGCCCAAGCAATAAGTTAGATAAGTCTAAGGGACCCTTAAGGTACTATTCGGGTTGAGTTATTAGGCCCGTAAGCCCAATAAGCTCGAAATAAGCTCCAATAAGCCCAAAAAAGACCAAGCTGATCTTTATTTCACTTATTAGATATAACTGGATTTGTTAAATGTGTTGGACCTATTTAAAACTAGTTGGTATCATTAAAACTCATTTTGGACCTTAATGGGCCCAAACCAGCCCATTAAGCCTAAAAAAGCTCGAATGGAGCTTATTTATAAGCTGATTGATTCTCGCGGCTTAATTAAACTTAAAAAGTCGTTTTGTCACTTGTTGGGATTTAATTGGAGTAAAAATGAAATTTTTACAAAGCCGGAGGACTAAAAGTGTAATTAATGAAACTTGGAGGTTTAAAATGTAAATAAAGTATATTTATAAACCCAGGGGCTGTTTTGTATTTATAAGAAACCTAAGGGTATATTTGTGAACAAAAATGAATTAATGAAACACATTACACTATATTGGTCCCGAATATAAGATGTTCGTATAACATCGAACGGGTTTTAATATTAACTACTTAATAAATAATATATTTAGTAACAATGAGTTCACGTTTCTTAAAAACCATGAGCTGTTGTAAATACAATAACCCTGTGCAACCACCAACACAAGTGATAACGGTATATATATAATCAAATGGAATTTTAGTTTATATCAATGATCGTAGCTTAAAAGGTGTAAAACTAAGACTTGACCGTACCTTACTTAGGTACTTTGACAGTTGTGATACCACCTGCTATACTTGGAATATTTATTATCATTCAAGAACTACCCTGCTAAGGTGAGTTCAAAGCCCATTTTAAATTTATTTAAATGATTTACATCATTGGGGTGAGAACATGCTTTGTTTTTTACAAATTGGATGCAAGTGTACATTTTATACGACGATCACGTGTTTGCCTAAGTAGCGATAACCCATTGAGCCCTTTATCATGAACTGTTAGTTGCATAGTTGTAGTTGGGGAACGGCATTGTGGTGAGCGGCGAATGTTAATTTCTAGATCTATTCGAGATTAGAGTATCCTCGATCGGGTTGACTAGCTAATCAACCTGGAGACGAACGTTATAGCATGTCCCGAGACTTGGGATGTTTTCGAGTTAGAACATCATACAAGGGGCATTTACTGGGCAATTTATTATTGGCAATATTTTGCATTCATACATGTCGAGCCTCAGTGTCATGAGCTTAGGAAAACGTGACCACTTTTTATGATGTTTGCATGTGTTGCTAAATCATACACTTGGAAATCTTGCGGTCCTACTATTGATTTACATAAACCTATGAATTCACCAACATTATGTTGACGTTTTAAGCATGTTTTTCAGGTCAATAAGGCACGAGGTGCGATGATACATTGGAAGTCAATAATTGAAGAGTCAACACTAAAGATTTGGGGTCTTATTACATTTTGGGAAAAATTGTTATAAACCGGAATCTTTATTTATACTGTTCGAAGCCATGGGCTTATGTAACAAACAAGTATTTTGTTAATCCAATGTATCTTCATTTTTCAAACGACATGTTAGTAGTCGTTCTCAGAATCTTGTGCTATTGATCCATAAATGTAACGCCCTCGGATATTCAACATTCCGCTGCGTGCTCAGATTTGAGGGTGTTACAGATTGGTACCAGAGCCAAGGTTATAGAGAACCAGGTCAAAAGGTTTTGTCTGGACTATAACCATTTTCAAAACTGTTTTCACAAATGGGATTTGCGAGGGACATACATGCATTACTTGTTTACATCTAGCGCATATATGCTTACATGACATGCATTGCTTTAGCATTAGTAGGGTACTAAGTGCTTACATGATTAATATACGTGTATATAAATGATATTACGTATATTACTATAAGATCTTTATTATTAAAGCTTACAGACATATCATATCGATCCTTCCTATAAGTAATACTTATATAAGTTATTTTGCTTTTTGCAGTAATCATGTCTTCTGCGACATCTGCTGTTACCTACACTTCCGTCTACACCGACTCTGAGCCCGGCAGAGCCTTCTGGGGAGCCGATGATGAGGAGGTATCTGAGGGAGGCATTCCATGGGTCATCGTATTAGGATACGACGGACTCCCGATACAGCCAGTATCCCCACCATCACCGGATTACATACTAGGCCCAGAGGATCCACAGACACCACCAGTTCCTCAGGACAAGGATGAGCGTGAGCCTATGTTTGTACATGCACATGATCTTGACTACGTGCCAGAGCCTATATACCCTGAGTATATACCGTTGG
>BQNB010121871.1:1639-20383 GCA_026074375.1 Tanacetum coccineum
ATATATCAAGTTATGCTAATTAATAAGTTAGAGGACTTGTAATGGTTTAATAAAGTAAAAAGTATATAAAATAAGTGCATAAAACTAATTATGTACAAACTTACTTACCTACTGTTTGAATTCATGTATAAACACATATAATTTATATTTTATTTAATTAGTACTTATCACAAGGATCATAAGCATATAAGAAACTTGAAAAATCGAGCAATAACGAAGGAGATATGACATTTTTAAGTTTACAATAATTAAATGTGTAAAAGTATTTTTATAAAAGTTATTTTATAAAAATATTCACTGTTTCAAATCTGATATATTAAGGGAGATATTTTTTAAAGTTATTAATTTTCATGATGAATCCAAACATGTAAGAAACTCGAAACACGGATTTAAAATGAAGGTGATACATTATTTACAATTTTAAGTTAAAAAGTATTTTTATAAAAGTAAATTTATAAACATATGTTATGGTTCATGATGGTAACCTATTAGGGAGTAATTTTATTAAATAGAGCTTTTAATTACGAAGACGTGGACATAGGATTCACTAAAAACCGAATTAAAACGAACGAGATACAATTAAAATATAATTTCAATAATTAAAGTTATAAAAAGTATTTTTAAAATTTCACTTACTGTTACTGTTTATAATAGTACCAAACCATATTATAAATATAAAATTTGATTAAAATTTTCAAATACGAATCCATACATATAAAGAACAAGCGAAACAGATTAAATATGAGTAAATTATGACTTTTGGAAGGTTACGACGATTAATTATATAAATGTAGTTTTATAAAATTATATAAAAACAATTAAAACTACTGTTCATCAGGGGCATAAATATTATAAATATAATATTTTGATACATTTTCTTAATACGTAGCCATGGATATAAATAATGTGAAAAATGGAGTTTAAACGATAAAGATATAAGGTTTATAAAACCGTATGCACTATTTTTATTTTTGTGCACTATTTTATAAAAACAATTAAACCAATTATATAATATCATTATATAATCAATAATAATATTAATACATGTATTATTTACAAACAATCAATTGTGAGACGAAAACCATACTTTATTTTACGGATACAAATACAAACACCATTATTCAATAAAGTTCGGTTTAAACATTGTTTTGACATTTAAAACAAAACATAGACTATTAGGTGGTGGTGTAACTATATAACTTGTGATGTAGTACTATTAAGTACATTGTACTCATACGGCCTACATTTAATTAGGTTGCGTTCGGATTTTGCTTGTCGACTCACTCACTTGATTTATATTATCAACACTATTCACTAAGGTGAGTTCATAGCCTCATGTTTTACTATATCAATGATTTATAACTTTTGGGGTGAGAAACATGCATTGTTTTACAAATTGGACGCAAGTGTACATTTTATCATGATTACGTGTTTGCCTAAGTAGCGATAACCCACTGTGCCCATTATCATGAACTGTCAATTACTTTGTGTGAGCGCGAATGTTATAAATAGATCTATTTGGGATTGACATCCCCGTTCGGGTGAGTAGCACTCACTGTGCCGGTTTGCCGGACAACGGACGTATACCATGTCGGATTTGGGATGTTGCGGGTTAGAACATCATCAAGGGCAATGTTGGCAATTTATATTGCAATTCATACATGTCGAGCTTCAGTGTCATGAGCTTAGGGAAACGTAATTACACTTTGTGATGTTTGCATCTGTTGCATTATCATACACTTGGAAATCTTGCGGTCCTACATTATATTTACATAAACCTATGAATTCACCAACTTTATGTTGACGTTTTAAAGCATGTTTTCTCAGGTCAATGAGGCACGAGGTGCTAAGGATACATTGGGGATAGTCTTTTGGGGAGTCATGCATTAAAGATTTAGAGTCATTACATCTTGGGATAATTGTTATGATCTAAAATCTTTGTTATCAAATGTTGAACAATTTAAGCCGTGGTGCTTTGTATTAAACAATTGCAATAAATGTAATGTATCGTATTTTAAACGACTCTTTTAGAGGTCGTTCTCATATCTTGTGCTATTGATCTATGAAGTAACGCTCCCGGACTTATTATTCTGTTGCGTACCTATTTGGGGGTGTTACAGATTGGTATCTAGAGCAAAGGTTATAGAGAACCAGGTTAAATGTTTTTACTTGGACTATAACCGTTTTCAAACATTACATCATACAAAGGGATTTTCATAGGACATTCATTCATACATTACTTGTTGTATTAGTTAAGTATACCAAATGCTGCATGGTTTACATACGTGTTTATAATATATTAAGTATGTTATTATGGGTCTTATATATGTACTAATGTAAACTCTGTTTGAGTGTTACAGATTCTGTCATGTCTTCTTCATCTACAGTTACCTACACATCTGTCTACACTGATTCCGAGCCAGGGAGAGTCTTCTGGGGAGCTGATGAGGATTTATCTGATGGATGTTCTCCACAAGTCATCATATACGGATACGATGGACTCCTCATGCAGCCGGTAGCCCCGCCATCTCCGGACTATATGCAAGGACCTGAGCACCCACCGTCTCTCGATTACGTGCCCGGTCCTGAGCACCCACCTTTACCTGTCGAGGTACCATACATACCTGAGCCTGAGTATCCCGAGTACTTAGTGCCATCTGATCCTGAGGCACCCTTGGAGGACCAGCCTCTACCCGCTGATGCCTTACCTACCGCCCTATCACCGGGCTATATGGTAGACTTTGATCTGGAGGAGGACCCTGAGGAGGATCATGCTGACTACCCTATGGATGGAAGGGATGGTGATGATGAGCCTTCTGATGACGATGATGATGATATTGATGATGAGGATGAGGAGCCTTTTGAAGACAAGGATGATGACGAGGAGGAGCACCTAGCTTTGACCGACTCTTCTGCCATACCCGTTGTTGACCTTGTTTCCTCAGCTGAGGACACAGAGGCATTTGAGACTGACAAGGCTGCACCTACACCTGTACCATCACCTAGACGGCACACGGCTAGAATGTCTGTCAGACCCCAGACACCTATATTGTTGCCATCAGAGGTGGAGGTCGAGTGACTTCTTGCGTTACCTATTCTACCACCATCTCTACTATCACCTTGGTCATCTCCACTACCTCAAATTCCCTCACCACTACTACCACATCCACCGTCATCACTACATTTACCACCACCTGTACCCACATCATTACCGTTACCATCATCTTTACTACCACCACTACCAGCCTCACTATCCATACCACCACCAGTCGACCGTAGGGAGGACACTCCTGAGGCCGAGTTACCACCTCGTAAGAGGTTATGTCTGACTACTTCTACATCGAAGAATAAGGTGGGGAAGAGTTCGACTGCTGCTCCTAGACCTACTGGAGGTCATAGAGCAGACTATGGGTTTATCGGCACTATGGATGCGGAGATTAGAAGTCAGAGAGTCGAAGAGGTCGGCTATGGTATTAGGGATGTTTGGGTAGACCCGACAGAGGCTGTTGAGGAGGTAGCACCGACGACCCTCGAGGGGGTCAATGCTAGAGTGACCGAGCTTGCTGCGGTACAGGAGCAAGACACTTAGGATATTTATGCTGTGATCGAGAATGGTCAGGACAGACAGACTCAGCTATCTTAAAGAGTTGACGTATTGATCGAGGATGGTCAGTTCCACTATAAGACTACACGACTGTTGGATCAGGAGGCTCTAGTTTCTCAAGAGGCTTGGGCACATTCAGTGGGATTGAGTTCAACAGTTCACTATGAGCTGCAGGCCTATAGGACTCACACCCAAATACAGGATTATCATATCGCTTCACAGAAGTCATTGACGGCAACATTGATTGCACAGGTTTCATTGCTACAGGGACAGTTATCAGTGGCTCTAGGACAGATTCAGGCACTTCAGACTAGAGATCAGACTCATGCAAATGATCCTAAGGGCGCTGGTAGTTCTGCCTAGGTTTATATTTTCATGTCATATTCATAGCTATCATTATGTTAGCCGGCTAAGTATTATCGGTTTTATATCCAGCTAGCACAGTAGTAGGATGTGTATTTTTCATTTCTTGTATTAGACAATCATGTATGTTTTCCCAGTTATATATGATTTGTTGTATTATGTCATGTCGATCTTAATTCTGTTATGTCTTGTGATCCCAGTCATGTTATATAATCAGTATGTGATGTGATCTTGCTATATATAATGTGTTGTATTATGTTATGTCAATCTCAATTCTATTATGTATTATGATCCCAGTCATGTTATATAATCACTGTGTGATGTGATCTTGTTATATATAATGTGTTGTATTATGTTATGTCAATCTCAATTATGTTATGTATTATGATCCCAGTCATGTTATATAATTACTGTGTGATGTGATCTTGTTATATATAATGTGTTGTATTATGTTATGTCGATCTTAATTATGTTATGTGTTGTGATCCCAGTCACGTTATGTAATCACTATGTGATGTGATCTTGTTATATATATATATGTTGTACCCATGTCATGTTGTGATGTTTATGAAAACTCGCGTGTTTTATATTGTTGTGGTTTAGAACAATATGCCGGCAAGAAGAACCTCTGCTGCTACTTCAAGGGCTGTTGTTGCTGCTACTGCACGAGCTGCCACTAGTACAAAAAGTGGTATTGGTTACTCTAAAAATGTGTGACAATATGCATATAGTCACACACGTTTTTTTTTGTGTTTGCCAACAAAGATCGCGCCACCGTAGGTGTCCTACGAGGACATTGTTGAGTTCGTGGCCTTTTTCATTGAAAAAGAGTGACCAAAACCCGAATATGTATGACAAATTAGGCACAAGTTTTGTTGGATTAATTAGTATTAGTGACCGTAAACACTTTATAGTCACACGAATGATTTTTGAGAGTGACTATTGTTCGTCTTTTGGCCACATAAATATATAATATATATGACATTTGAGATGGTTTATTCAAGTATATGTGTATTTTGTATGACTATTTTCCGTCCTGTGGCCACATGAATATATAATAAATGTGACGTTTGTGATGATTTAGTCACACAACGGGTGTTTTTTTTTTGAGCTAGTCACATATAATTTTAAAAAAGTGGCCAAAAGTGTTAATAAGTGTGACCATATGCATTTTAAAATCAAGTAAATGTGTATTTTATGTGAATATTGTTCATCAAATGGTCACATGAATTTTATGTTTGTGTGGCATTTTGTAATATTTAGTCAAACAAAGCATGGTTTTTTTAGGATTTAGTCACATACAAGTTAACCAAAAGTGGCCAAAAGTGTTAATAAGTGTGACCATATGTTGTTTAAAGTCAAGTGAATGTGTATTTTGTGACTATTGTTCATCCAATGGTCACATGAATTTTAAGTTTGTATGGCGTTTTATAATATTTAGTCACACAAATCATGTTTTTTTTTAATTTAGTCACATACAAGTTAACCAAAAGTGGCCAAAAGTGTTAATAAGTGTGACCATATGTTGTTTAAAGTCAAGTGAATGTGTATTTTGTGTGACTATTGTTCATCCAATGGTCACATGAATTTTAAGTTTGTGTGACGTTTTGTAATATTTAGTCACACAAAGTATGTTTTTTTTAATTTAGTCACATACAAGTTAACCAAAAGTGGCCAAAAGTGTTAATAAGTGTGACCATATGTTGTTTAAAGTCAAGTGAATGTGTATTTTGTGTGACTATCGTTCATGGTCACATGATTTTTTAAGTGTGTGTGGCAATTTGTAACATTTAGTCACACAAAGCTTATTTTTTTTGTTAATTAGTCACATACAAGTTAACTAAAAGTGGCCAAAAGTGTTAATAAGTGTGATCATATGCTTTTTAAAATCAAGTAAATGTGTATTTTATGTGACTATTATTCATCCAATGGCCATATGAATTTTATGTTTATGTGGCCTTTTGTAATATTTAATCACACAAAGCATGGTTTTTTTGGGATTTAGTCACATACAAGTTAACCAAAAGTGGCCAAAAGTATTAATAAGTGTGACCATATGTTGTTTAAACTCAAGTGAATGTGTATTTTGTGTGACTATTGTTCATCCAATGGTCACATGAAATTTAAATTTGTGTGGCGTTTTGTAATATTTAGTCACACAAAACATATTAATAAATGTGACCATATGTTGTTTAAAGTCAAGTGAATGTGTATTTTGTGTGACTATTGTTCATTCAATGGTCACATGAATTTTAAGTTTGTGTGGCGTTTTGTAATATTTAGTCACACAAATTATGTTTTTTTTTAATTTAGTCACATACAAGTTAACCAAAAGTGGCCAAAAGTGTTAATAAGTGTGACCATATGTTGTTTAAAGTCAAGTGAATGTGTATTTTGTGTGACTATTGTTCATCCAATGGTCACATTAATTTTAAGTTTGTGTGGTGTTTTGTAATATTTAGTCACACAAAGCATGTTTTTTTTAAATTTAGTCACATACAAGTTAACCAAAAGTGTTAATAAGTGTGACTATATGTTGTTTAAAGTCAAGTGAATGTGTATTTTGTGTGACTATTCTTCATCCAATGGTCACATGAATTTTAATTTTGTGTAGCATTTTGTAATATTTAGTCACACATCAAATTAAACAAAGAGTAACCAATAATGTTGATAAACGTAACCATATTATGTGAGTGCATCTTTTAGTCACATATAACAAATCAATAATTTGTCATTATATATATATATATATATATATATATATATATATATAGAGTAAGGATCAAATGAGAATAATAGTTAAAATGAGAATGATTAAATTATATATATTATATATATATATAATAATAAAATATATAACATAATTAACAACAAAAAGCAATTTCAAATTTGAATAAAACTCGAATGTATATAATTGAACCAAATATACAATTGAAAAGTCGGTACAAAAATCAAACTCTCGTACAGCGCGCATAATTTAAAGACTCGGACTCTTCCCCGTCCTAGCTTGTCGTTGCATGGTTTTCACAACCGAGTAGACATAACTTTGTGCGGCTTCGATTGTTATTTATGGTGGCAGAAATTTACTCACTAAATGTTTTGTATCGTAGTGGGTGTAACCTGCAGTAAACAAAAAACGCTTGTATCAAACATTGAATTAAATATGAAGAATTATATATATGTAGGTTGAAAAAACACATGTATGTACCTCCTCATCAAGAACAACTTGATTCTTTGGCCATGCAAAGAAACCACCTACGCCATCCTTAACTGTTTTTAACCCATTATTTCCTACGTCCGGTATGCATGCTGCATCCACTAACGATGAATCAATTGACACTTTTGTAGCAAACATTTGGGGAGTGGCATCGTAGTGCACATTTGTTTTCCCCAGCAGACTGTGTATAGGTAACCTAAAGCAACAATATTTCATTTCTTTAAGGGCCACAATTTGCACTTAGATGCCTAAAAAAAGAATTTTTGCCTGTATATATCAGAAATTATTTAAACAAAAGAATAACAAGACACATGATGAATTACAATACTGTTGTAGTTTTCTTTTTGTGTAGGAGATACATTTCCTGATTTGCGATTTGGGAATCTAGAGTACCCGTTTCCTTACGTAACTTAGAGCTCGTTTATTTAGTCATGACATTTTAACAGTTCCTAAATGTATATATAAACACGGTATATTAGTCATGTTGTGTAAAATTCAAAAATCAAAACCTTGTTTCCATTGCCTTTTCCGAAGTTCAAGCCTCATTAGACTTCTTTTAATTCTCGACATCTTATCACTACAACAACACTTGACTGAGTTCCGTCCACCTCATAAGCGCCCATTGGAGTCACCTGCAATATAAATTAAGAAATACATTGACTCATCAGTTTATGTTCAGTGCCTGCTATCATTAGCATCAGTGGTGTTAGCATTTAAAAAAAAATGAAAATTGTTGAAAACGTAAAAATGGCTTACATCTAAGGCTACTTGCAATTGAGATGACAAATTCAACTGCTACCTTTGAGCAGCTTAACTTGATTCACATCAGTTGGACTAATCATTCCCATTGTTTTTGGTCATGCTCATTGAAAACTATTTATTGACTAGTACATCTTTTTCTGTCATCTCGGTGGACAATTTCTTGACCAATTCATCTTTTTGTTGACGCTCACGTCTCTCATTATCAAGTTGAGTTTGAAGTAACTCAATTCTTTCATTAGTTGCTTGTATGCTTTGAGGAAGATGAAAATACCTCTGTATGTATTCCCCTACTTCCCACTCCTCTTGCATAACTCCCCCTTTTCCTTACCAAACACAATTGTCATGGCATCAGAGTGCCATCATCAAGATTCAAGGTTCCTTCCTTGATCTTGTCATCAGCTTCTTTCTGCACAAAAATATGGGAAATATGTTATTAAACGTAAATAAGCATAATAATAGAATTTGCAGTCAAACTTACAAGTTTATCTCCCACTGATCTAATCTCATCATTTGTAAATTCTCCGTCTTTGTTTACCCTTCCTTTCAACCACATTATACCACGCGGGGGTTCTTCATCTGCTTCAATTTCTTTTTTTTTGATCTAATAAATATCAAATCATACACATTTAAAGTTAAACCAAGATATAACGAAAATATAGGTATTAAATGCAAATGGTGCAAAATGAGCAAATTTGCAGATAGTAAACAGATTCATTTCTTAAACTCATCTCTCAATTTGTAAAACAAACATTATGTAATCTTACCATTTTCTCTTTCACAAAAACATTTCCACCTCGTCCCGTTTTATGATGATAAACATTTTTGGAACGCGCCATTTTACCTCTAGCTGATTTCTCCTAAAAACACAATATCACAAGTGTGGGATTAAAAAGCCTTCTGATGCTAGTTAAAGATTAATGGCTGCTTAAGTAAAGGATAGTGGATTGCTGATGATCTTCAAGGGGGAAAAGATACCAATGTTATACTGCTAGAGTAAATATGTTGACTACTGCTATAACATAGTTAGTACTAGCTAGTTAATATATTTACTACTCTACTGCTAGTATAACTAGTAACTACTAGTATAAAAGTTTTAGTATTGTTGAGAACTACAATGAAATAAATGCCGTGTTTTTACTACTAGCTGCTGGCAATACAGTTAATGCTGCTAGTGGGAGTTAATGCTGCCAATGAAAGTTACTACTACTAGTTCAAAGTTGAAGACTGCTATTGGAAAAGTTAATATGCTCGATTGTTAAAGCGCGAGAAGATCACAGGTGGCTTATTAGGAAATACATATAGACTTAAATAAATGATTGACTATTAACCTTGTATGCATCGGTGTCGTGTAGTTTACAAAAACTCCACCCATTCTTCTGCTTTTACAATTGCACTATACTTGGCCGGGAGTTCATTCAGTTTCGAAGGTGTATTTAGGTTGGGAAATATGTATTTTTCTCTTAGTTTCATTCTAAAATTCCTTAGCAGTTTACCAAGAAGATGCATTACCAAGTTTCTGACTATCAAGTCAACATCAAAATATCGCTACAAAGATTAATATAATGTTGTTAATTAGTTGCACATAATGTAAATGCATAGATAAACTTATGGTAGTATACTAGTTAAAAAATAGAACATATGTACCGGATTTTCATCCCATAGTTATCCTTGCATATCTTTATCCACCTTCTTCCAGGATAGAATCTTCAAACCTATGTGCTCACGAATAAGATCTCCTAAAAAACTCGAAAACATTGCTCTGTGTAACCCTGATACCCTATTCAACGCATCAAAGGTTACCTTGATCTTTATTCCACCAGGTTTGCCATATTCCCTGTGAAACTATATGCCTGTTATGCCCCTCTTAAACTGATTTTCAAATCAGAATGGTAATGGTTCCATCCGCATCTTCAGCATATTTGGTTCCATCCGCATCTTCATCATCAAAATATTTCTCGGATTCATATCCTAACATATCATCATTTTCATTATTAGAATTAACCAAAAGATCATGATCATCGCTTGATTTCCAAACCAAATGATATTGACATCGGATGATTTTTCCATGACTATTGAGCAACAATGTGTAAAAGAAAATGATTCTGGCTTGGAGAGTAATGGTGATAGAAGATTTGATTTTTCTATTTTTGTGTTTGTTGTAGTCTTTTTTTAGGAGAGAATCAGGGTTAATGATGGCATATAAAGGGCTCATTTTTGGAAACTGATATGCATTTAATTAGCTGATATGCATTTAAATTTTTTTCGAAAGTGATGCATTTAAAAAAATTTAGATAAAATTTTTGGCTCCAACTTCTTTTAAATTAACAAATTAAAATTATTTAAAAGAAAAAATCATTTTTTTAAAAATATGCAATTTGGCTCCACAACTGCATTATTTTCCAAACTACTGCTGTGTAATATAGTTAAGCTACGTGCCAGTGTGGGAGTTAATGCTGCCAGTGAACAGTTACTACTGTAATTTCAAAGTTAAGACTGCCAGTGGAAAAATTAATGTTTGCTGATGTAAAAGCTGCTGAGAAGATTACAGCTGCTTATTTTTTTTTTTTTTTTTTTTATTTTTTTTTTTTTTTTTTTTTTTTTTTTTTTTTTTTTTGTTTGGGGGGGGGGGGGGGGGGGGGGGGGGGGGGGGGGGGGTTTTTTTTTTTTTTTTTTTTTTTTTATTGAAAAATTTTTGGACCCATTACACCCAAAAGCTTTTTTTATCACAAAATATGTAATCTTGTATGTGACCCATATAATTTTTCCTGTATGACCCGTAACTAAGAAAGTTTGATTAATTACAATCATCAACAGATACAAGTCATTACTGCATGAAATATTGTTTGATCAGCTAATACAAGTTAGATTGCCCAAAAATTAGCTTAACATGTTACCTAGAAAAATAAGTCACTAGTTTTAAATGATAATCACATAAATTAAACAAAATGATGAAATCCTTTCATCACCTTCAACATGAAACCTTTCTTTTCCCCTTTGACTTGTCTGCACATCTTATAGGTGTCCTCATTCCATATTTCTTCACAATATTATCCTATGTTTCAACATTAGCTAGTCCAAGCACACATCTCTTGATTGAAATATGGCTTTTGAAGATAACTTTTGGAATGAGCTTCTCTGCAACTGGTAGATAATCCTCAACAATGTCATATCCATACCATGCAAGCAATTCTTTTCGAATGGGCTCCTTAGACAGCTTTGCAGTTGATGGCCTCTCCTTAGAAATACTTGTTATTGATGGCCCCTTACTAGAAACACCTTTGTTGTCATCTGAGCTATCTACAAAAACAAATTAAAAATCAAAGTAAGTCTGTTGGCCCACATTACATATGTAAGCACACCATTTGACCCACATTACAGATGCATAAAACATGATGATTGTCCTTCCCATAATCCTTACCATTCATCCAGTTGTCTGCACATCTTCCAGGTGTCCTCATCCTAAATTTATTGAAAATATCATCCCATATGTCAACATTTGGTAGTCCAAGCACACATCCTGTGATTGCATTAGGGCTTTTGACATTTGGTTTATGTTTGTATGAGACTGATACATATTTAGGTTTTGACTTTGGAGAGTGACATTCGTGAATGGGATCCTGACCAGTTTGCACTATGGTATCCTCCTTGTCTGTGCTAGGAAAATAGAAATAAAAAAAATAGTCTTGAATATTGTCATAGCCATATGTGTCCAGCAATCCTTGTACTGATGGCCCATAAACAGGTACCCTTGGTATTGATGGGCTATTGCTGTCATCTAAACTATCTGAAATAACAATTACTTCTGCCAAAAAAAATGATAATAGTTACCCATAAGTCTGCTAACAATGCACATAAGGTAAACTAAACACCCCTAAGTCTGAATAAGCTAAACAAATCAGTCTACAAATAAGAAAAAACCAAACACCCCTAATTCTGCTAAATCTGGAAATATGCTAAACAAGCAGCCCTAACTGATGCTAAATCTGCAAATAAGCTAACCCATAGCAGCCCTAAGTCTTCAAATAAGGTAAACCAAACAACTCTAATTCTGCTAACTCTGCTAATAAGCACACTCCTAAGTCTGCTAACTCTGCTAATAAGCTAACCCCTAATTCTGCTAACTCTGGAAATAAGCTTAACATAATAACCCATAAATCTGCTAATAAGCTAAACCCAATAACCTATAAATCTGCTAATAAGCTAAACCCGGCAGCCTTATGTCTGCAAATAAGCAATTAACCTAATCAAGAAAACCTAAGTCTGCTAATAAGCACAACCAAAATAAGTTAAACATCAAAATATAAATAACCCACATACAAAGAAGTTAATAAGCTAAACCAAAATAAGAACAAAAAATGACAAACCTTTAGTTGATGCTTGTAGCTTAGCCTTTGACCCACATGCTTCTACTTTAACCTTTGACCCATATGCTTCTACTTTAGCCTTAGAAGATGCCTCAAATGCTTGTGCTTTAGCCAACATATATGCTTTAGCCTTTTCAATGTCTTTCCAAGAAGGTTTTACATCACTCTCATTACATCCTGATTTTAAACCCCAAAACCTGCCATTGTCCTTGTACTCATCTGACAAATAGTGGTACCATTTGAGCAAACTCTTAGGTGGTTCTGGAGAGTCATAATCTATCTCCTCGGATATAACACCCTGTGTTTTCAAGTCATTGACGACGTCGATAAATCTACTATTTTATTTTTAGTGTTGTACGCTTTTGCTTGTAATTTTATGTATTAAGTAAAATCGCGTAAGCTAAAAATTTGCGTTCAATGTAAACGAGCACCAAACAATTAAGCGTTAACATCAATCAAGTATTACATAATTATTTTGAGAATAATTATGGACTTTGTTTATTTTATTTTTATCGGTTAAGTAAATTATGTACGTTTCGCGATAAAGTACGTTTAGGCATACCCGGAACCACGTTAATTAATCTACGCTTCAACAAATACCCACTTTTATACCCAATACATAAAAGTTACAAAAATATATCATCTATATCATCTATATGCCAAAATTATAGCCATTTATACAAAGTTATATAAAGAAAATCTTACCATTTGGTCAATTTTGTGTAGTTCGTCAAGATTTTCCTTAAAAATCAACTTATAATAGATATAAACAACTATCATAAGTGATTAAAACACCAATAGAAAACGGAGGTAGCTCGTCAAACTGGTTGTATCCGTCCTCGTAGACAACATTCTCAACAAACTGAGGTAGCTTATTAAACTGGTTTTATCCGTCCTCGAACATTCTCAACAAACTATATGTCATTTACCATGAATAACGACATTCTATCTAGAATCTTTTGTGTCCTCAATAAATTCTATGCATAGCAATTTGTGGAAAGATTGACACTTGTAAAGCCATAATCGTTAAATGTGGAAAGACGTGTTAGCCTCAGTCGAGATAGATGTGATGGCTAGAGCATGTATGGGTTAATGAAAAGTCACCTACAAACCCCGTAGTATGGAACCTAGAACACAATATACAAGTTCAGATTTCATAACATCTTTAGTATTTTCAATAGTTTTTTGAATGTTAATACTATAAGAAGAACAATAAAAATGATGACATCATGCATGATTTGCTTCAATGACCGCCTTCCCGTAAATCAAGAAAATCAAGGCACATTAAAAACCTAAAACAAGTATTAAAACAATAAAGCTAATTTGAAAAATTCAAACTTAATTAGTAATTTAAAAACTAATTTAAAAATTATTTAAAAACTTTTAAAACTAAAAATACAAAATCTTAAAATTTATTTTTGTAAAACTAATTATTATAGCAAATAAGCTCAAAACAGATAGTCTATAAGAGGAATAAAAACCTGTGGCTTCCTTTTTGGTATTTCCCTCCCCAAAATTTTTAAAAAGCCCCCCATAATTTAAAAATATTTCCTTCCCCAAAATTTTTAAAACGCCCCTATATTCTTTTCAGCAATTTTCAAATTCTCCCCCTACCCATCTCCATCTCCACCCAAGTTTCTCACATTTCTCACCAATCACAGCCACCAGTCACCATCCACCATTCACCAGTGACGTCACAGCCACCAGTCACCATCCATCATTCACTAGTCACCAATCACAGCCACCAGTCACCATCCACCAGTCGCCGGTCCGACCATCAACAACGGAGGGAGGTTCATTTAGATCTAAATTCGGTACTTTTTTGAATTAGGAAATCATTATGTGGTAATGTTAACTTATGCTTACTTTTCATTGTCAAATTTATTTGTTATACATTCAATAGTATCTTGTTTGGTTGTGTATACTTTGGTCATTTTTAGAATAATGAGACAAACAACATAATAGAAAAGCATTTGTGTTGTATATCAGGTAGTAGTTCTGATAATCTCATAGTGGGAAGCACTTAGCAGCAGTAAATACCATATAAGCTTCCACCATGGAACATGAGTATCATTTTTTGTGAGGTTACAACTGGAAATAAGGTACTATTTGGGTTAATGGGTTGTTTTGGCATAGTTATTATGATCAAAGGGAATTTTGAGTACCACTACACTGCCCACTGTCCATTGTAATTATACACAAATGCTTTGATGCTTATATTGGTTTAATTTGTAACTTATAGGATATATACGTTACCATTTGACCTCAACAATAACATGGACAAGTCTTGGATGAGAACTAGTAGGACCAAGAAATAATATATTGATAGAGTAGAAGCGTTTATTAAGTATGTAGTACACAACTTGCAGAAGATGAGGACCATCGACCTACGAGGTAATAAACAACAGCTTATGATGCCATGTCTGTGTACCACATGTTTAAACCACATAGAGCATAAAGTAGAGGAAGTGCAGTTCCATTTATTCAAATACAAGATTGACCTAAGCCATACAAAATGGGATAAACATAGGAAAAGGATTAGCAAGCAACAACTGCCTAAATACATATTAATGCTACAACAGAGTTTGTTGACGACACGGATTTCAACATGGATTTTGGTTCAGAAATTCCAACAGATGGCCTAGCAACAATAGAAATGGTTAATGCTACAAAAGAAAGTTATGATGAGGATGACCTTGCCAAGTTTCAAGAACTATTATTAGACGCGGAGAAGCCACTTTACAAAGGATATCCTGACTTCACAAAGTTGTCCGCAATAGTTAAACTACTTAACTTGAAGGGTAAGTATGGAGCTTTTGATAAGTTCTTTACTAAATTACTAGGATTGTTAAAAAAGATGCTACCTGCTGGTAATGAAATGGTTGAAAAAATTTATCAGGCCAAAAAACTAATGAGAATGATAGGATCAGGATACAAAAAGATACATGTATGTAGCAACAATTGCATTCTTTACTAGAAGGATAACAAGGAGTTGACTGTTTGTCTAACTTGTGGGATATCAAGATGGAAGGTGGATAATATGACACATAAAGTGTACGAAAACATTCAGGCAAAGGTAATGTGGTACTTTCCAATTATACCAAGACTGCAACGACTCTTTAAGTTAGAAAGTATTTCAAAAGATCTAAGATGGCACGCAACAAGGAGGATAACAGATGGTGTTTTACGTCACCCCGTAGATCCGAGAAATCTACGGCTAGGAATATCGGCTGATGGGGTTGACGTCAACTCAGGAACTAGGCATCACAGTGTATGGCCAGTTTTATCTGTCATATACAACCTTCCTCCATGGTTGTGTATGAAAAGAAAGTTTATCATGCTTTTGGTATTAATATCGGGATACCCAAGAAATGATATCGATGTTTTTTTAGAACCGGTCGTTGATGATCTGCATACCTTATTTGAGACAGGGGTTGATACATATGATGCTTCCACAAAAGAAAACTTGAATTTGTGTGGCGTTGTGTTATAGACGATAAAATATTACCCTGCACTTGGTACATTATGTGGCTGCCCATACAGTGGATTCAAAGGTTGTGTAGTATGTGGGAAAGATACACACTGTGTTAGACTTTCTGCCTCATCCAAGCAAAGTTATGCTAGACATAGGCGATATCTACTATACAACCATCCGTTTAGAAGGCAAACGAAGGCGTTTAATGGACAACAAGAATTTTAGCTTGCTCCAAATCCATTGATCGGGGAACAAACATACAACGAGGTACAACATATTAAAAATAAGTGGGGAAAAGAAAAACGGACAAACAATAAGACCTCGGAAAACCAAGAAGATACGAGAGGCAGAGGTGGGAAGATTCAAAAGCAGAATAGTAGGAAAACAACAGAAGATGAGGGTAGTTCAAACCAAGTAAATAAAGCATATTGGAAGAAATTGAACATTTGGTATCGAAAGCTAAGGTATTGGAGCCATAATTCTGTTCAACATTGTATTGATTCATGCATGTAGAAAAGAATGTTTGTGAGAGTCTAGTCGGAACTTTGCTAAATGTTCCCGGAAAGACAAAAGATGGAATGGATGCTCGATTGGATCTAGCAGAGTTGGGGATAAAACCATAGTTGTTTGCTAGGCAAGAAGAAGACAAAACAACACTACCTCCAGCAGGTTACACATTAACGAATGCTGAAAAAGACATCTTTTGTGAAACGTTATCCAACATCAGGGTACCACAAGGCTATTGTTCAAATTTCTCTAGTTTGGTCAGCCTAAAGGATAGGAAGCTCATTGGCCTTAAATCGCATGACTATCACATGCTAATGCAAGAGTTTTTGCCCATTGCTATACGTTCAATCATGCACCCACCCACACGATATGCTATTATCAGGTTTTGCTTTTTCTTTAAATTTATATGTAGGAAAGAAATCAGCTTGCAAGAACTAGATAAGCTGCAATTGGAACTTGTTGTGACACTGTGCCTACTCGAGAAGTTCTTTCCTTCGTCATTTTTTGATATTATGATACACTTGACTGTGCACCTAACTAGGGAGGTAAAATTATGTGGTCCCATATGCTTTCGGTAGATGTATCCCTTCAAAAGATGTATGAAGGTTATTAAAGGACATGTACGAAACAAAAATAGACCAGAGGGATGCATTGCTGAGGAGACTATCAAGGAAGAAACAATAAAGTTTTTTAGCAAATATCATAAAACCATGAAAACTATTGGTATCCCACCTGATAAACATATAACCAATGAAAATGAGGACGGAAAGCCATTGTCGGCCGGCAAAGCAAGTGAAGTTTCCGAGGAAGTCTTTCAGAAAGCACATTTGTATGTAATACAGAATATAGATGAAATTGTACCGTATATTGAGTAAGTATTTGTAACAACCCGAGTTTTAGGTCAACGTCTATCCTTAGCTAAGATAGTTATCTTTAATCACGTAAATAATTATAGTCGTTATGCTATATGTGGTTGATGAGAATTTCCATTTATTGGTGAATTTCATTCCATGATTTAGTTTCTATTTGTCTTTAGTGTTTAAAAAGGTCAGGAAATTTATTCTTATGCTCCAAGAGCGTAAATATATCATTTTTGTATTTTACGTCGTTTCCTCGAGTTTTTGTAAAAACTGTGTTTAAAGGTCGTGTTTTACGAGGTTTAACGTTTTAATAAAGGTTTTAAACTATATTTAGTGGGATGGATTTAAAATAGTTACTAACGTGATGTTACCCGTGTTTAGTCGGCTAAGTAATGGAAAAATAACCATTTTGTACTAAATTTGCAAGGACTTATGAAAGGAGGGGTTGAAGTTGTCAAATGCTCAAAGTTTATTTCTATAAATACAAGTATATATCACACCCTTAATTTCTTTTCCAAATTCATTTTCTCTTGTCTCCTCCCTCTCTTCTTGCCGTCAAACTCAAACCCACACACACAAATCATTGCCAAAAATTCATTACTTACATGCATTTAAATCCGTTTATACCATATTAATCCTTCTTAAATCCTTTAAATCCCACTAAGAAAACCTTACATGCAATGAGTATTTTGAAAGTTGGGTTTTTGGTCAATTTCTCTTGATTTGGTGTATAAGGAAGTGTTTCTAGGTGGTAGATTAGTGTTATATTGAAGTGGTTTGGTTTGAAAAGTTTGTTTGGTTGGTCTTTGTGGTTCGTCCGATCTTAAGGTCAAATAGGAAGCCATAGTCAAGCTTTGTTCTAGCTTTGTGAGCACTTGTTTATGTTTCTTGTTTGATTAATTAGATGATTATTGCATATATGTAATTGTAGCTAGATGATTCAAGTGCAAAATTGATTTGAAAGTGTTACAAGTATGAACACATGTTTTATAGTTTTAGTATATGTTTTTATGCTAGTTAAGCATGTTGGAATAATTGAAATTTGACAAAAATGAGTTTTTGTATGACTTTGTGTTGACTTTTGTTAACCAGAAAGTTTGACTTAGTCATAACGTGTTGAGAAATTCTTTAAATCTAAATTAGGCTATTAAATGTGATAAAGTACGTTTTAAGGTCCGTTTTGATATAAGGTGGGCCTTGTAACTCCTAAAAACGAAGATTTTACGGCCAAGTCAAGTTTGGGTCATTTTGGGGTAAAAAGCCAACTACGAAGTTTGACTTTTGAAAGTCAAACTTGCGTATACTTTTGAATATAGTTTATAACAAGTAAAGGGTTCGTAATGTTAGTTAAATTAAGATGAAATGCTAAGTTTAGATTATATTATCCTTACTTTTGGCAAACTTTCTAAAAATAGAAACTTTGTAAGAAACGTTGTAATAATTGATGAATATGTCAAGCGAAATGTTTTGCGTTGCACTTGGAGATTTTAGTATATGATTATATGTATGTAATAGAAATACACACACACACACACACACACACACACACACACACACATATATATATATATATATATATATATATATATATA